>JASDQU010095742.1:0-12745 GCA_032191745.1 Picea mariana | reverse complement strand
ATTTTCAAAGAGACAGTACCTAAATGGTTTTATCCTTGAAGATAACAAAGTATACCAAGGTTATTTTCCAGGAAGGGTATCCCTCCGATGGGAAGATTTATCTACTTTTTGGATGTCTAGGACCTTACTCGAGCCAGTTGAAACTATTGGTGCCAAATTTTCTATTTTGACTTGGGAAACAATTATATTTGATGAACTTCCAAAGAGAGAATTCACATGTTTAGGGTCAAAGATATCTACAAAGTTAGAGTCCTGTGATGGTGGTGAAAAAGAAAAGGTTGTGTTGAATGGTTTTGATGAAGACTCGATTTGTCTTTCCTCCTGTTCCACTACTATTGATGTTTCAATTTTCTGCTCTATAGTTCTCCCGGTTTTGGTCTCTTCAGAGACTGATTTAGCTCTTTGGGTTGCGCTAACCCCTATTTTCTCGTATCGATCTGCAGAGTTTATGGGTGGAGTGTTCCTTCCTACAAAAATGTTAGAAGGAACCTTGATAAAAAAAATTGGTTTGGTATTAATGTATCTTCCCTTTGAGTCCCTAGGTTTGTTCATGAAAGCAAGAAAAAAGAAAAACTACCATTGTGTTTGGGGAAACCTGCTATAACAAATCCGAAGGTCCGTACCTCTCATCTTAAAGTTCCCACACCACCAAACTAATGCTAAGGTTCATAAATGATATACTTCCTAACTATTTCCTACCTTAAGACAACTCCCTGACAACAATGCCAAAAATGATGGGTATTCTATATGTACTAATTCCATCGATTAAATTGTCAACCCAGGGTAAGTAAACTTAGATTTGTGGCACTGTATGAGCCAATGCAGAAAATCTATTGGAAGGATTGTCTAACTAAGGAGATGGTCTACCCTAGGGATCAACAATCTATTCAAGTTATAATTCTACTCTCTAAAGAGATGACTTTTCAAATCTAGTTAATTAGCAAATTCTATGTAAAGCAACCTTCAATTAATGAGCTTTAAGCAATTATAGAATTTTGAACTATTTACCCTAAGTAACCTTAAACAATGAGCTATGGACTATTTCTAAATAAGAAAATAAAAAACAATTTATTTCAAAACTAGTTAATCTGTCCAATCTCTTTTTAAATAAACAACAAAAAGTAAGTTATTTCTGAGTTATTTGAGCTATCTATCTCTGAGCGAGTAAGTAAGAAATTAAACAACTAATCTATCAAAACTATCTTGACAAGTGAACTCTATTCTTAAAAAGAACTCATAACTATTTCTATTTTGCAAAGAATAAACATTAATCTACTTAACCAAAAGCAAAAGTGTTATGACTATGTTTAAATTCTAATTTATCAAAACTATTTCTATCTTGCAGTAAAATAAGGAAAGTATTCAAAGGTGATGATTGTGTCTTCGGTGTCGAAGAACATAACGATGGCATATGAATATTAGTGAAAGTTCAAGTGGAATTAATTCAATGATGACTTCTACAGAGAAATGGAAAGTATGGATAAGGAAATCTATAAAGAGTTTTTCAATCATAGAAGCAACACCAAGTATTCTTGGAATCCATGTGATCTCTAAACATTGTGCATCAATCATCAATTGCTAAAATGTACTCTATTCAAAATCGTAACTCAAGTAAATCTATAAACTCATAAACTCATAATTAAAAATCTTTATTCAAATTCACTTTATGAAAACCTTTAACTCTTAACTAATGCCAGCTAGAAATTACAACTCCAATTCAAAACTGAGATTTCATAATCTAAAATGAACTAATCTATCATTAAAAATCAAACTTCAAAATCAACCAAAATGCTATTAAAAATCATAATCCAAAATCTATTTCTATCCTATCATGCTGAAGCAATATTAACGAATGAAACAGTCCTACAAAGAGTAATTGAAGTTGCAATTGAACTTATCTAAATTAGTACTCTATCAAAATTAAGACAACTAATCTATCAAAGTTACAAATGAACCAATCTAAATTAATGCTCTGCCAAAATGATCAAAACTAAAGTAATTAATCTATTAAGACTTCAATGAACCTATCTAAATTAGTATCCTTCAGGGGAACTTATAGATAGGAAGAAAAAAACATAACACTACAACTAACCAACTCCTACAACCTGCAAAAAAGATATATTCATTAAAACATAACCATGGATACCCCTCTATGATATACAAAATTCAATCAAACAATCTACAATAAAGGAAAATGAATTAGATAAGCAATTTGTAATTAACATATACACATAGCAACATTTAAAATTTAGAAATTCATATAGTAAAGAGACAATTTTGAAATCTAAGTAAGCAACAAGATGAATGAAAATATGTATTGATATACAAAATCACCTAGACCATTGGTGCCCCCCTAGCGAGTCATGGAAACAATCCAAAGGAAAACACAGATGTCAAATCAACGCAATACTATCATTAAGCATAAAAATAGAGTATGGAACAAAATCAGTGATAATGTCTATATCAAATAATAAAATAATTAGTGTTTCAGTATTTCCACAGGTAGTGGTATTTATAGGTGATTACAACTTGAGAGGTCGACCACTGGAAGGGTCGACCTTCTCTAAAAACAGTAAACTCATTAGATGAGTTCTAAGAACAACATATTCTAACCATCTTGTGAGCCACTCAGCGATTGTTGCAACTGCCCAATCCAAGGTGTGTCGATCTCTGTAGTTGGAGGGAATGAGGGGGTACAAAACCTAGGTACTCGATTCGTCCACCAAAGGCTGCCAATATACCAACCATAAGCTTCAATGCGCTCCGAGTGTCGGATCGCGTTGCAAATGGAGTGCCAGATCACGTGCCAGATCAAGTGTTGAATGGAGTACCAGATGAGGTGCTAGATGGAGGATCGGATCGCGATTCTTCCATGTTGCAAGGAAACCATATGTTAGATCTTCATAAACATTTAACTCAGATGAATTGATCACAAAATCATTGTAAAAATGCCAATTATACATACCTGGTGCAAATTCATGGTGAATTGATATATAAACCTTTGAGAATCCTTGAAAATGGCTAAATGAAGCATAGCATATGTAATATCGCATGAAAAAATGATTTGGCCATCGAAATAAAATAATCAAAATAGGAACCCAACACATGGCATGGGATGGAAATGAATGGCATGGAAAGGGAAGGAAAGGAAAAACATGACATGGCATGGAAAGTGAATGCAAGGCATGGAAAGGAATGGCAAGGCATGTCATGAAAAGTGAAGGCATGTAATGGCATGACAGGGAAAGTCATGCCTTGGAATGGAAATGCATGGAAAGGAATTGCAAGGCATGGCATGGAAAGGCATGGCAAGGTATGGCATGGCATGGGTATATTTTAAGGCAGGGTATGGCATGGCATGGTAAGGAACGACATGGGTATATTTTAAGGCAGGGTATATTTTAACAATATTCCAAATATTTTAATAGCAGTTAAAATGAATTCAAACTTATTCCTTTTACATACCTATGGTCATTCAAGTAGTCCATAGAGATCACTTCTAATATTGTCAATCTCCATTAACTTCACGTGCTCATAGTAAGGCAAGAAGTATCGTACCTTTGATGAGTTCTTTCTTGGAATTGTTTGTAGTTGGAGGTTTGTACCAATAACCAAGTTTGTAAAGTGGTATACAACTTGACTTGGTTTATAATATTGAAAAGCATAAACACCTTTGTTTCATGTTCTTTCATCCTGCGTCAGACATTCTCCTTTAATAACCATCGAACGAATCATAAATTCAATGCCTTTAGAGTTTGTTACTCATCACATGAGGGTTTACTTTCCTTGTAAGCATCGTGCCAACCAATAATCGATGCCCCACTCATTATCTCCTGAGGAAACCACTGCATATATGTTCCCTACAAAAAATGGAGTGCCAAATTGTGAGTCCACTTAATGACCAAAGCATAAAACATTAATTCTGGTAATTCAAAATTTAATAGAAGGATTCAACAAACCTGGCAGTATGATATATGAGACATGATCATAATCTGTTTAAATACTTGATTGGTCCTCCTCCAATTGGAATAATTCCATATTTATATGTTGACCAATGGGAAGTGATACATGATCCCATCTATCAAGCCAGTCTATCAATTTACAATCATCCTGTTCATTACAACTAGATGGACCACAAAATCAAGAGAGTTTTCTTGTCCATATTTCAACTATTGCATTGTATGATGTTCTAACTGAATTGAATCCACAAGTGCCCTGGATTATTTTGCTTTCATACCACTATGATCGATCTACATCAACCACCTCCAAAAAATATCTATGTACATGTCCTTTCTTGTGTGATTGGTCTTCACATGTTCCTATTCCCTCTCCCATTACCGAAGAACACCATTCAACAATGGATTTTGAATTTGAAATGAGGGAAGTATTTGTGAACTTCATTTCTGGCCCACATAACACTCTTTTTATGCATGCACCTGCTCCATCATGCTCCCCTTTCCCGTGATCGTACTCAAAATAGTTACAAATGTGTGGTACCTTTAGATTTTTGTGAAGCATACACAACCATTGAAATAAATGAGAATTTGTTAACTAGCATGCACAACCATATGAACAAATACAATGTTTATCCATATGTATGTTCTTCTCCTTAACATTATTGTAGAAGAACTGAAAACAATGTTGTATGTAGGCTAAGTCATGACACCGATCATCGCTTATGTAGAAGTGATAGTATTTCAATATAACTCTGTTTTGTTCATTACTATATGGTCCATGCCTATATGTGATATGTACCATTATGATGACCTTCTTTGAGTGATAATATTGTCTTTGAATCTCATTTTTCAATTGAAGGGTGTAGTTCTCAGTGAAATCAACCATTGATAACACAACACCAACATGAAATGTATCTCTGCATATTCCAAAATGCGTGTCCTGCTATTGAGCCACATGAACATGATGAACATAATGTCATGTATTTTTGATGAATTCCTCCATGAAGTCACAAACTCGTACTTAGGAAGTAACCAATTGTATATCTTTTCTTTCCTCTCCTCCATCAATATCACATGTCACATATTTAAATCTTTGCAAGGCAACCCTTTTCCTCCCCAATTCATACTCATCGATTGCATGGATGAACTTGCTCAGTAATGTCATTCCACCACACCTAGGGCATGTCCCATATAAGCATGTTTTTTGATAAAATGTAAAACCCTATGTCCTTCTACACAAGATGTTGTGAATGAAGTCTCTAGATGACAGTGACATAAATATAACTGGGAATTCCTGCAAAAGGGTGTTATGAAAAACACAATATATATGTGTGTGCATGTGTGTGTGATAATAATAACCATACTCAATGTGATATCTACAACAACATGTGTTACAAATTGTGTTTATTCAAACATACCAAGGCTTGCATTTATGGAAATATCTTTGGCCTAAGTTAAGTGCACTATGTACTATTCTGAATCTCTCCTACAATTATGTCTGTGTAATGTCAAAAAAATGTTTAATATGGGGTTCACTACCACTAGGTCCCCTTATCAATTTTAGTACATCTTTTTTTTTTGAAGAAGGCCTTGTGTTCTCATGCCAGAAATCCTGAACTAGTGCCTTAACCACTCTAATTAACATCATGTCAGAACGAGGTGTCCTACCATTGAAGGCCCACAAATATGTTGGGCCCCTTGTGTCAAGGCTATCTCATTTATAAGAATACTTTCTAAGGGTTTTGACATTGCATTTTAAGAGGTGATAGGTTTGTTGTAGTAAATGATGTTTTCTTGTGATATTTCTAACAATTTTTGTGACGAGACACGTCAGGTTGCATTGCAATCTCTAGAACGAGATTTCTTACCAATTCTTTGAAAAACAAATACAATGTTTCTAACAAAATGATGACTTGTTTCTACACTTTTGACTATTTTAATGCCTAAAATTATCATAACAATAGTCAAACTTATAGATTTTAACAAAGATAAAAATAATTGACATTTAGCAACATCGGATTTTGGTTCAAAATATTCTTTAATGATTTTATAAGAGTGATAATGAATAGTACAGTTAGGTAAATTACCTTCAAGTGATGCTAGACCACTTTCATCGACCTGAATGCATTTAGGATTTCTTTGTCGCACAATTCTCAATATAGGTAGAGATGATGAACCCATGTTCTAGAACTCTTGACCTCCCTGCTATGGAGTTAACAATGTTGCATTTATTTCCCCTTCAATCACTGTGATGTAGGAGCATCCTTCCACATCAGCAGATGCACCAGCAAGCCAACACACAGGCACGCATTGGATAAAGGGAGAGGCACCAACCCTCCCATTTTTAAATTTTAAATATAATCCTATACAAATTTATGTTGTAAGGATGAGTAAGCCAAACCATGCCTTTGTACATGTAGTGGATAGGGTCACCTTAATGGTTGAGTGTAAGTAGGTCTAGATCTGAGTGAGGTTTGTTATCTTCATTCATTGTAAAAAGCCGTAGGGGTATGGTGTCTTAACTAAGACAATGATGGAACTAAGGTGGTAGAGACGATAAGCTCGAGGAGCCCTCTTGGAAGAAGGGGATTATAAGGGATAAAAGATCAGAAGAGGATTCTGAGAGAAGAGATTGAGAAGCTCAAAGCCTAAAAAATAGGAGGTAGAATACTTCTTTGAGAGGGATTCAGAGATCTGATCCTCTATTGTAGTCCAACCTACATATATTGTAATCAGATTTTCATATTAATGAAAAGATAATTGCTTTTCCTGCACATGATTGTTTATGCGTTTATATGTTTCATGAATGTATGTTGCAAGGATGATTTTAAGGATGGAAATTTATTTTAAAATGTAGAAACCTTGGCAAATATTACTAATCCTTCATATTCCAACTATATAAGGTTTGGCGATATTTTAATAAAAATATTCAAATTTTTAAGGATTTAATATAGTTTTTATAAAATTTTGGCGATTTGTAAGGTAAAATAATTTTGTCTTGTAGAATTTGGGCGAATCATTTTTAGAATAGCGAATCTGTTTTTTGGAAAAACCATAGAAAATTAGCCCATGAGCGAAATTTAGCCCCTAAAATCATCCATGGTATGTTGTAGATGTATAATAGGTTTCATTTGCAGCAGGACGATATATTTATTTATCTTCGTTTGAGTCTGAAATATTATTTTGGGTTGTTTAGGCTGTGCAAGGAGTGCACAATCGAATAATGGAGGTTCTGTAGCCAGCTCAAGGAGTGCACATTTTAAATATTTTGAGTCAGAGAAGAAAGTTCCAAGAGGGAACACCATAGAAATCACAAAACTCAAGAGGAACCTCAAGGTTATTTAATACCTTAGAGGAGGAACTACGCAGAGAAGTCACAGAGAGACAGAGTTACTGAACACTCTGTAAGAAAGAGCTCTGCAAGGTGTGCATTGAGTAAGAGGTTTCTAGGAGGGCATGCATTTTTCATTTGAAAGGAAGTGGAAGGGTCGAGACCCTTTGGAGTTATGAGTCAGTTAAGAAGATCAGAAGAGATAGAGAAAAGAGTGAGTAGGAGACAGACTTATTCCAAGTCCCAAATATTAGGAGGGATAACGTCTCAAGAAGCAAAGATGAAACCCAAGATAGTTGGGTTTGTAGGAGAAGGTTCAAGGTCCAAAACCTTTGAACACACACAAATTTTCCCGAGTTTGGGAGAAAAAAGAAGCTCAGGAGGAGGAGCGACGAAAACCATTAGATCGACTGCCAGAGGAAATCTAGACCATTGAATCCACATCTAGACACCCAAGGGAGAGCGCGAGGAGGAAGACAGATCCAAGCCGTAGGATCTAAGCACAAAGGATCGACAGTCATATGATCAAGGTAAAGTGCACAGGCCTTAACCCATAGTGTGCACAGACGAGAAGACTTGCCAAAGTCCTGAAGTCCTGAAGTTATTATGGACCACTCATCCTCAAGAGGGGCATGTGGCACAAGATATACAACTTCGAAAGTTCGTAGATGAGGAGGAGGCGAAATAGAAGAAGAGCCGAAGTAGATCCTAGTCGTTGGTCACCAGGGGGTACGTGTTAATAGATATGAGTCTTCAGGTGAATTCACTCCAGGAGGAATGAGTGCATAGGATTTTGAAACTATCGAATCCCAAAGAGATGAAGTGAATCCGAGCCTTTATATCCAGAGGGGCGCGTGGTGGAAATCTGTTGTTTTTGGGTGAAATCACTCCAGGAGGAATGAGTGCATAGGAGTTTGAAACTCCCAAAGCCCAAAGAGCCAAAGAAAATTTGGACCGTCAGTTCCAAAAGGACATGTGTCGATGGATTGTGAGCTCTAGGAGAAAGTGAAGGTGGAGTGTTGAGACTCCTGAAGCTTGAACAACTGAATTAGCTAAGAGACGTTGATCTGAAGGAGGACACGTGTCAAATGATTGTGTACTCTAAGTAAAATGATCCAGGAAAAAGCGAGCGTGGAGAAGTTGAGAATTGAGATTTCTAAAACTTGAAGATTCAAAGTGAATCATAGCCATCTGATCCAGAAAGACACGTATCAACAGATCGTGATCTTCGGGTGAAAGCACTCTGAGAGGAACGAGTGCATAGGAGTTTGAAACTCCTAAAGCCTAAAGAGATGAAGAAAATATAGACAGTTAGATATAGAAGGACACACGTCGACATATCATGAACTCCAGGAGAATGAGAAGGTGGAGTGTTGAGACTTCTGAAGCCCGAACAACCGAAGTAGATGGGAGCCATTGATCTGTGGGAGGACACATGTTGTTAGATCCTGGACTTTGAGTAAAACGCTCAAGGAGAAACAAAGTGAGGAGAATTTGTCAGTTTATATTTATGAAGGTCAAAGTTTTGAACAGGACCAGGGCTGTCAATTAGAGGAGGACATGTGGCAAAAGGTCTACCATTTAGGAGAAAGTCACTCCAGAAGAAAGAGGAGGTGTTGAACAAGAATTCCTGAAGGCCAGAGAGACGAAGTTTATCTAATCCATATGTTCACTGAGGAAAGGTGTCAACAGATCTTCCATTATAGAATATATCCATTGTAGAGGAAGAAAGATTTGAAATTTGAAAACTCTGAAACCTGAATTGCAAAGCAAATCACGACCGTTGATTAGAAAGGGGCACGTGTCAATAGATTGTAAGGATCTGAGACCATGTGATCCAGAGAGAAGGAAGGAGAGGAGGAAAGATCTTAGCCATCAATAGAGAAGGATCAACGAGATCACAGGATTGACAGTAGCACTAGATTGCGGGGGAAGAAGGTGCTCAGACTTTAAAATTATTAGAACGAGCCACAATTGAAACCACGGTATTGGTAAAGGGATACATGGCAGTTGGAAGTGAATTGTGGGGATAAACATGGTGTGTTCTCAAACCACTTTTGGCCATTATGAAATTGCATGTTTACATGAGGTCACATATCGAGGTCACAACCCGAGGTCACATGTAGAAAGGGGCCTAGCAGAAAGAGCTAGCACCCACAAAAAAAAAGTGTCAACATCGCTAGATAAAAGGGCCCGCAGGTTCCACATGACCTGCGCCTTAAGAGAAAAGGGGGCCTGTACAAATTGATTTGGGTTCCAGCAGGGGACCGAAAAGTTGATCCAACTCAATATATTGAAATATCCTAGACGGAGAGGTCGCAGAACCCCTAGGAGGGGAGGGGGGTTGCATCAGGTGGTATCAGAGCTTGATTTCGTCTGTAGATTTCAGGTGAAGGAGATAATATGGTAACATCAAATGGTATTAGAAGCTTAGAATGTTTCTTTAGATAGTAGACAAAGGAAGAGAATATAAAGATAGATTATTGATGCTTTGTGAATGATGATTGCACGTGTCCAACAACAAATTGAACAACCAGGTGAGCTGTAGGAAAGGTTGGAAATGGTCTCGGATGCAAGGTAATCCACAGACCTTCCAGGAGGGAAAGGAGAGGGTGAAAATGGATACTGAAGGCTATGAAAATGGTCAGAGAGAAGGCCACCAACAGAAAAGCAAGCCAGATATGGATCTAGAGTTCATTGAGATAAGAGAAAGAATGGAAAGGCTAGCATTGAAGATGCAACATGAGGCAAAGGTACACTGGAAGTATGAATGACCTATGAAGAGTGAGGTAAAATGGCCTATTCAAAAGTTGTTCGCCAGAAAGAAGTAATAAGAAGTAAAGAGGTGGATGAGGCATGTTGAAAGCCTTAGAGAAACAGAGGAAGTGGTTTACATTTATGAACCAGAAGTTGGAAGAACCCTCAATGATGAGGAAGGGAGATCAGTTAAAGGTATCATAAAATTCCATGGGGGTAGATATGAATTTTTAAATTTCCATATGGGAAATGCGATGAGATAAATGGAGGATATCATATATTTCCAGGATGGAACTGATAAAAATTCATATTTCCAGGTGGGAAATGAGATGGGATAAGTTGATCTCATATACTGCCAGGAGAGCAGGGAAAAAACCATATATTTCCAAATGGGCAAGGGAATTAGAATGAGACTGTCTGAAAGTTTTAGAAGCTTAGAAGTGAGTTCATATTAGCAATGAGTGTTGATAGATGAAGATTCATGTGGGTTTGTTTACCATGTGAATGAATATGATGACAAGTTAAATACTTCCACCATCAAAGAGGAAGATCAGAGGTGAATTATGATCATTTGGGGAATCAAAATATTCCTACCAAGAATCCAAGAAGAGGCTATCATAAGTGTTGCAGATGCAACAACAGAAGGAAAGCCAACAGAGACTGTCAAAGAAGAAGAGGAGAAGGAGAAAACACTGATGTTTTCCCCAAAAGAAGGAGAATATCATTCAATAGAATTGCTTAAAATTTTCATCCAGGAAGTTGAACAGGATATGACTATAGAACTGGAGTCTGCAACAGAAGAGAAATCAGACAAAATACACCTTGAAGATCTATATGAATAATTGGAATCTCTAGAGAGAAGGGTGATAGTGAAAAGCAAGAACATGCAATAGATCAGGTTGGAGACAGATGGAGAAGCATACCAGCCTGAGGAGCAACCAGAGGAATCTAGAAGAGTACCAACAGAGGAGACGACAAAGGCCGATCAATCAGAGGAGGAAGCTGAGAAGCATTTCAATGATGAGACTGTAGAATTGGAGTTTGCAGCAGGGTGGCAAGCTAATGCCAAAGGAGAAGAAAACAACAGGGGGGGATCAAGATGATCTACCCATTGATAAGGAAAAATTACAACATAGAATACTACATAAGGAGAACTAGCCATTGGAGTAGTTGGACAGGGTGATAGAGAAGATCAAGAAATTGATGTTGGAGTCAGTAGAAGAAACTAGTAGCATAAAGAATCTGAATAGGGGAGAAATTGCAACAACACCATGGAAGAAGTAGGAGAAGCAACAACATCATAAAAGAGGAGTAGGAGGAAAAGTCCAAGGAGAAGTTTGGGACCCAGGAGGATTTCAATAGAGCTAGAGAGCTCATGAGAAGGAGATCATGAATTTTTTCGCAGCAGTGGAGTATGATGAAAGAGAATCCTTCCACATCAGCAGATGCACAAGCAAGCCAACACATAGGCATGCACTGGAGAAAGGGAGAGGCACTGACGCTCCCATTTTTAAATTTGAAATATAGTCCTATATAGATTTATGTTGTAACGCTGAGTAAGACAAACCATGCATTTGTACATGTACTAGATAGGTTTGCCTTAATGGTTGACTATAAGTAGGTCTAGATCTGAGTCATGTATGTGATATTCATTCATTGTAAGAAGACATAGGGGTATGGTGTCTTAACTGAGATAGTGATGGCACTAAGGTGGTAGAGAGGATAAGGTCAAGGAGCCCTCTTGGAAGAAGGGGATTCTGAGGGATGAAATCTCAAAAGAGGATTATGAGAGATGAGACTTAGGAGGAGGATTCTGAGAGAAGAGCATGAGAATCTCAGAAGATCAGAAATAGGAGGTAGAATAGTTCTTTGAGAGAGCTTGAGAGAGCTGAGACTCTATTGTAGTCCAACCTACATATATTTTAATCGGATTTTCATATTAATGAAAAGATAGCAGTTTTTCCTGCACATGATTGTTTATGTGTTTATATGTTTCATGAAATTATGTTGTAGATGTAAGATAGGTTTCATCTATAGTAGAAAGATATATTTCTTTATCTTCATTTAAGATTGAAATATTGTTTTGGGTTCTTTAGGATGTTCAAGGTGTGCACAATAGAACATTGGAGGTTCTGTAGCGATCCCAAGGAGTGTCCATCTGAACTCTTCTGAGTCAAAAAAGACCGTGCTAGGAGGGCACACCAAAGGAATCACAAAACTCAAGAGGAACCTTAAGGTTACTGAATACCTTGGATGAGGAACTGTGCAGAGAAGGCATAGAGAGACAGATTTACTAAACACCCTGTAAGAAAGAGATCTGCAAGGTGTGCATTGAGCAAGAGGTTGCCAGGAGGGAATGAAGTTTTCCTTTGAAAAGAAGTGGAAGGACCGAGACCCTTTGGAGTTCTGAGTCAGTTAAAAATATTAGAAGAGATAGAGAAAATAGTGGGAAGGAGAAAGACTTATTCCAAGTCCCAAAGATCAGGATGGATAACGTCCTAAGAAGCGAAGACGAAACCCAAAATAGTCAGGTTCATAGGAGAAGGTTCAAGGGCCAAAACCTTTGAACACTCACAAATTTTCCCGAGTTTGGGAGAATGAAGAAGATCAGGAGGATGACTGACAACAACCATTAGATAGGATGCAGGAAGAAATCTAGACCATTGAATCCACATCCTGACACCCAAGGGAGCGCGTGAGG
>JASDQU010095740.1:0-16147 GCA_032191745.1 Picea mariana | reverse complement strand
AAATAAGCAGGGGTTATCTAACCAGACTTCTAGGATAACTCAATTCGCAAAGCGTCTTCCCGTGAGGGATTTCACCATAAGGGGACCACTTTGAAGTTAATCAATTTGTAATTATTATCAACAATGACAAGACAATAATGAGTCATCTTTACATCAAACAAAATTGGGTCCATTACCCAAACCTTTGTGCTACTGGAATTCACTACTGTACTTTCTCCAAGGGTTGACATCAATCAGTAATAGTTGACATCAATCTACAATATCACTTTCCAATAGTTGACATGAATGACAACCAACTATCCATAAACCTAAGCCAACTTTCTGACAATGACACCTCAGTAGTATGTGGTTGTTAAAGATGTAAACTGTTGAAGGAGAACCTTTGACATGTCACATTGTCCCATTATATTAATGATCAACTACCCAAAGTTGACGATCTTGTTGGGATTGTGACATCAATGAAATTTGTTTGTTCATGTAGTGGTGTGAGTTCATGTAATAGTGGTATTTCATGTAATGGTGGAAATTCATGTAGAAGACAATAGATATCTATTTATCCCTAAGAGACATTTGGAAATTTTTGTAAGTCTGTTGTGGGAAGATTGTAATTTTTATCTCTGAGTAATAAGAATACCGATACCTTTCCCCTAGATGTTTCCTTGGCATATTATCAGAGTTTTGCCACTTAAATTTATGTCTTGTTGAATGTGGTTTCAATTATCTTGTTTTACCTTTCCCATTATTTTCTTCATAATTAATTTGTGTTGCAATTTATATCTCTTTTGTGGGCTCGCATGTTTCCAACAAGTGGTATTAGATCCCGAGTTTGGAGTAGACTCTCTAGTGAGAGTGGTCTGGGTGATGAATTCGTTATTTGGTTGAAGATATGAAGAAATAGATACAACTATTTGCTCGAGTGGAAAATGGATCATGTGTTGCATTTGATTGAAGAGGAATTGATGTTGGAGGAATGAATTCTATGAAAAATCAATGAAAATGTTTCATCTCATGGTGACTGTGTGGTACATAGCGATACCATATGGATCCAAGATATGTGCTCTATACACAAAAAAAGAAGACCATACCAGTAGGATATTAGGTTTTGGGGGAAAAATGGCCCATAATGAAGAATTGTGCAGTCTATGCTGAATAGACTCCTAAAATGCAAAACAAAGAGAAGAAAAAGCCCAAGGAGAGGCATCTATTCTGAGCCTTAGAGTGTCGTGATATCACAAAGGCATAAAAATGGAGGAAGTAGATAATTTGAGAGACTATATGGAAGGTGATGGATATTTAGAACCCAAGACTCGACAAACACCACCTTCAAGACCTCAATGACAAAATCAACAAGCTAATAAGGGAAAAGGGGCCCTAAGAAGTTTGAATTGTAGAGCTTGGTGCCCTTAATTATGCCAAAGTAGGGTTCAAGATGATAGGATTGGAAGGGAATGAGGTTGATGTACCTAGTTCCATCGACAAGGGCCTCAGTTACAGATACTTTCAAGCTACAAAATTCCTCCACAACATCAAATATCTATTCAATAATCCCATTGAGGCAAAGAGGATGAGGTCTAGGTATAAGATTTACAAGTGAATTGATGATAGTTATTATGGATACATGGATGACAAGGACGATATCTTAGATAAATTCGAGTGGCCCATAGAGGAGGAGATGTGAGACAACGTGTCGAGGGAGTGGAAAATGATCCAGTCCGTCAAGAGGGAGTCTAGGCAGAGGTGCATCAATGCGATTGATTCTCCATAATGCATATGTGGGTTTATTGCAAAGACGATGCCTCTTATAAGACAAGAGGCACTGGTAATTCACACCTGCCATTCCGATGCATGATGCATAGTTTTGAGTGGTGCATTGTTTAGTTTTTAGAAACACCAATAGTGCTGCTTCCTGTAAATTCATAGGATGCACCAACGATTTCGGGGTGAGACAAACCTGTGAAGTGCACCACGTGGATTTTTTTTTTTAAATGTAAAGAAGGCCAAATTTATGTTCAATTCTAAATTTTAATTCGATAAAATTGAAAATAAGGAGGTAACAAAGAATTTACCTGGTCTCTTCTCAGTGGAGGAGACATGGTTGCACTGTAGAGAAAAAATAAAAATGGGCATTGTTTTCCAAAATTAAAAAATGTATAGAATCTACTTGTAAAACTATCGAACTGAAGAAACAACACTATAGAGCACTACAAATGGGGCGAACTTAGAAGGAGTGTGAGAACTGGTGCTTGTGTGAGTGGTTGGAATCACATAAGGAAATGTGATCATAAAATTTAGTTTGGTAATTTTTATTTATTTATTTTAGCCTATCAGTGATCATAGTGTGCCCAACAGAAAGACACATTTGTGCATTATGTAGTACCATAATGCACCATTACACTTTATTTATTTTACCCTATCATATCTTGCCATATAGTAAGATGCACTGATATGTGGTAGTATGAGCAATTCTCTGACGCCAATCCAGAATTGTCTCAAATTCAAACAATTCAAAATTCCCTTTTAATTTTTAAAGATTTTTGATCCTTCCCTCTTAATTTACAAACCTACTGAATTTCCATCAAATTCCGTGGAATTTTATTGCCAGTTGACAGTTCATTCAACCGGGCATCGGTCCCATTGGTCCACTAGTGAATTTGTTGCAATATAAACCTTTATCGGGTCATCGGGTCCCGAAATCTCAGTATACACTATTTCAACAACCCGATATTCCATGATCCCAGTACACCGGTATTCCGGTACTTCGATACTCTTGATACTTCAGTATGTCGATTTGTTCCCCCCCCCCAGTCTCTATCTACTCTCGCTCTTCTTTGTAGATCAACTTCCAATCCCGATCCGATATGTGTTGGCCCTGTCAGACTCTCAGGCTATCGAGTCTGTCGACCATTGGAAATATTGAATGCATAGTTCGTAAAGGGTTCAAAAGGAACCTGATTCGGTACTGCTAAAGTTAGTGGTATTTATAACTCGATTTGGTGGTATCGCCAACTTTGGAGCTCCGTCAAATGTAAAACCTGCAATAAAATTTAACATTGGAAATTCTTCTCTGGTTCTCACTCTTTCATTTAACCGATTCCGATAGGGTAATAATGAGCAGGTAATTTTCACCCTAAAACAATAAATTGACTATAGGAATGAATTGATTTTCTATATGTATCTGTAGTACTCGTTACTCTAAGATGCAAGAGCTTATATTTCTCTCTAATCAAAGAATTTGCTAGATGTACCTATAATACTTGTCATTCCAAGATGCAAGAGCTTATCTTTCTCTCTAATCAAAGAATCACAAAAAGACTCAAGAGTGTGATCTTGATAAGAATCCACTTGAGCTTCTCTAGTGGCATAAAAAGTAGATAGAAAGACTGAATATGCACTGCCAAGCTTAGCAAGAATAAAATATATGCATCGATCATCCTTCATATTTATTTTTCATCCTTTAAGTACATGTCTAAGCGTTTTGAAATTAGATAAATACTCTTCAATGCAAGGGAAACCATTGGGATTTAAAGTCATTTTCTAATTTTTAATTTGGTGGGATTGAATCACATTGTGTTTAACAAATACGACTTTAGCTTATCTCAAGATTCAATTGGGTCATCAATTCTTTGAAGGTGAAACCAAAAATCAAGAGAGATGGACATTTTGATTAATCCACAAGGTTCTTCATTTTTATTATCCTATTTGTATTTCTTTTCGACATCAGTGGGTGATTTTTTCTTTTCCCAAGGTAATTTAGTACAATCCTTTACTTCTTAGTACATATTCAATATGAGATTTCCATAAGAAGTAGTTGGTACTAGTAAGAAAAATATCACTGGGAGTATCAATATTAAAATATGCAAGTAATATGGATTCAAAATATTATACTAAATATCTGGAAGGAAAGCTATGGAAAAAATAGGCAAATTAAAAAAAATACACTGAAAATGGACTTTGGACATGAAAGTTATGCCATTTAAAAAAAATTCATAAATGGTAACCAAAGTGCCACCTAGTAGGTAGAAGTTGGGCCACATGGTGATGGCTGCACAATGAGGTGGATGGGTAAAAACAATTCCCCTTCTTCTAACTTTACCTATAAGCTCACTTTTACAAATAAGTTATTTATGAAGTGAACCATTTTTATAGAAGAAGTGAGAATCACTTTTACAGATGAAGTTACTTTATAATTAAAGTTGCATGCAAAAAATAACTTAAAAAAAAAGAGTATTAAAGTTGCTTGTGTATGTTTTCACAGTTGGTCATAATTGTTGTAGATTTTTTTGGAACTAAATTGTGTAGATAGTTTCAAAAATATCTACACAATTTAGTTCCAGAAAGATCTACAACAACATTAAAGTTACTTTATAACAATTCACTTTTATAATTTAAGTGAAATGCACTTTACAATAAATTTATGACATAATTCAAGGTTGTATGAACTTTTTCAAAAAACAACTTAAAACAGTAGACACTTGAACTCAAGACCTCTTATTAAATAAAACAACTTTCAACCAAGTGAGTTAATGCAAAATATATATCAAATATGATAGGGGGTGTTAGCGCTAGAAGTTGGCTCTTGACTGCTAAAGAGTCAAGCCTAACACACCTTGATTTAATTGGTTTTAGGAAAAATTAGAGAGTGGTAGGATAAACATTAAGGAAATGAGATGACTGCAAATAAACAACTGGCCATTGGGCATGGATTCCATTAAAAACAATAACCCTGTCTCAACATTCTATGGGCAGTAGGTCAAGCTAACAAAACTTTGGTCATCTCCAAGGCTATAGAGAAATGGAATGAGGAAATGAAGAAAACAAAACAAGAAGTTAACCAAAAACCATTATGATCCTTGATACACTTACATGGAAGAATACTCAACATTCATAAACCCTTTCTGACGGTGAATATAAGAACTTGAATATTCCTGTGGCTAAAATTAAAGCATAACCAATACAATAACTCTCTTAGCACAAAATTTGCATACGTATACTCGATAGCCGCAAAATACATATTCAAGAAGATGACAGAAAAATGATTAACACAAAATAACAATCTGATCAGAAACTTTGTTATGAGTTGAAATCTTTACATAGAAGTCTTGACAGGATCTTCAAAATATTACATAGAATGTTCATCTTCTGCAGCTCTCTCTTAGTCCCTCGGATTGAATCCCCCCTGTTTACATATGATTTTACATGAGATTTATAGATCTATGAGGTAAAAACTATATCCTCCAAGTTTGGGTCTAATCTACTCAAAATATACATAGATGACACCTCCTAGGGTCGAATTTGCACTTAGTCAAATCAACATGATTACAAAAAATCTGGAAAATCAGTCCCATACCTAAAATCCAGGGTTTGAAATTTAGAGCATTAACTACATTAAAATCAGATCAAATATTTGAGGATTTTTAGAAAAAATTTCCTCCTTGAAAATCCTTGTGTCTTCTTGACTTGATACCTCCTCTTGGCACATGTGGAATCAAACTAAGGGATAACTGTCCCATTTCACAACATATGGCAAATTTCTACAAAATGAGATGTAAAGATTTACTTGTATCTCCGAAACCGTGACACATTTGTAATAAATGAGGGAGGTTTTTGTATATGAGATTGTTCTTGAGAAAAATCTCTTTCTGTTTTTCAAAATACCTCTCCATATCCTTGTAATATGTTCCCAAATATGATTACTAAAAAATGAAAATTCTTGTATTTTCAAATCTAAAAAATGAGTTGTAAAGATCCACTTGTATATCCCAAATAGTGACACATATGTAAAACTTGAGAGAGGATTTTGTATATGCACTCTTTCTTAAGAAAAGCCTCTTTTGTGTTTTACAAATTCCTCTCCATTTGATCAAATAATGAGTTTGAACTTGACTGCAAAAATAATCATTTCCAGAAAATCCTCTGTTTTTTGTTTTCTCCTTTTTCATACAAGACTGCTCCAAAAATATTTTTTGAAGATAAAAAAGGCGTCTTATGTGTATTTTAGGGTTTGGAGTAGTTTCAGTATCATGTTTCACCATCATCCATCACAAAAATGCAACATCGTGTCATTTTTTGAAAAATAGGCTGCTACAGGTGTTCCTGTAGTGCCTGCATATTTCCTATGTGGAGAGCTATAAGAACTTCCTGTAGCACCCTGAAAAAGATTTATTTTGGATTTTTTTGGATGTAATTGACTTGAAAAAACAATTTTCAAACTCTGGTAATTATGATAAAGTCATTATAAACATGTGCATAATTCCTCCTATCCCCTCTTACAAGACTAAATATCTGTCATTGCTAACAACAAAACATTATTTTGACCCCCTTGATAAAGATTTTGAACCTTTAACAAAATATGATGAGGGTTTCTAACCTATACAAAAAAATTGTAATGAAGAAAGTAAGGGGTGATAGATACAAATTTGTAGAACATAAGAGGTGATTGGGTAGGCTTGGTCTAACCAGAGGGTATTGTTGTGCTATCTGCTAATTAGAAATTTGGTGCATCGTCCAACGTCTCCAACAGTACCAAAGACATGAAAGTCACAGAGACATATCAAAGTGGAATCCTACAGGGGAATGTAGTCAGGCTTCCACTGCTACTAGAAATCTCTGTCGATAAATATAGTGCAGTCTGTGAAAGCGTTGGTAGCCATGTATGGAAATTTGGTAGTGTTGAAAAAATCGAGGTCGAACGACCTGGTTTGTTCAACCTTCCCATGCAGATCACATTGAACAGTGACCCATGGGTCAATGAACTCTATTGGAACAATGGTTCTAAGGCCCCCCCGGCCGGATGTGCGAACCATTCTAGCATACTTTTATAGGTAATCAAAGTGAATAGGGGGATGGGGCCATGAACTCAAGTTCATAGATTTCTCAAGAGACTCAGGGACTGAATCTACAACGAGTGCGATGATAATGCAAGGATATCGATCCATTAGCCAAAGGAATGTTTATAAGAAAAATGAAAAGGGTGACGGGATGATCATGCATTGAATGTTACAGGGTGATACTAGTGGGCATTAATATCGATTGAATTCCTCGTTAACAAAAAAATCCATGACGTGATTTGGGAAATTAAATGCATAAGAAAAAAGTGGGTAACAAGATGTCATATCAACTTGGGAAAGTAATGAGAATGCTGACGGTGAACCAGAAAAAGGATGAAAAGTTGTTAATAATTAACTTGACTATGATAGGTAGGGACGTGAGGGTAAATAAAAAGGAACTAATGACTTTTAACAACCCGCGTGATGACACAAGGGCATAGAATGCAAATTTTGGCCACATTTAGTATGAGAGGATGTGATGGAAACCTCCATGACCACAAAGTGAATATCTAGGATGAATGAATTGGATAGGAAAATGAAGCATTAATACACGTAAGCACAAAACATGTCACCGTTTATTGACAAAAAAGAAAACAAAGAAAAAAATGGAAATCCTACTTACTAACTCACTCTTGGAAACATGAGCGTAATGAAATTGTAATTATGCAATAGACAGGTAGGGATTCAAGCATGCACCATTCACCCATCCTAGTCGAATAATTCCATCAAGTTGTGGTAATCATATAGCTCCATAGTCACAATTTTCTGCAATGATAAAAGGTCCCAGCCAATTCATTTGTAGCATTCTCGAATGTTTCTGATATTTGTTGTCGTATAATAGGACAAGTTCACCTTGTGCAAACAATTTTTGCTTAATATGGTGATCATGCTAGGCCTTATGTCAAGATTTCTCTATGGTCTGATGAAACTCTGCTGAGAAGCTAACCTCCTCAAGTTCCAACATTTCCTCCACATGTGTAGCAATGAATTCATCATGGGTCATCTTGGTAACTTGTGAAATGAATAGACTTGGGGTAAGAAACTCAGTTGGCACTATTTCTTCGCTGCCATATACCAGTTGAAATTGATTAAACTTGTTCAAGTGCTTCTTGGTATTCCTATAATCCCATAAAACTGTTGTAATTCGCTCATCCTAGTCATCCCAGTTTGCGCAACAGACTTTAGTCAATCCCATCTCCAAAATTTTATTAAACGCTTCCACTATTCTGTTAACCTGTGAATGGTAGTGACTTATCTTATGATGAAAAATCAAGAATTATCTTGTAAGGGTAGTAATAGTCTCACTAAGAAAGTGGGCTCGTTGATTATTGGTCAAGATCTGAGGAGAACCAAACCCGGTAATAAGATTTTAAAAAATAAACTGTGCTGCAGTGGCTATAGAGAAATCCTGAAAAACCTTTGCTTCAACCCATCGAGTCAGGTAATAAGTTGCAATAATTATGTATATTTCCTTTGAATGCTTAGCAGGAGGATTTATTGGACTGATGAAATCAACAACCCATTTTTCAAAAGATTACAATGCTCTAACAAGGTGTAGAGCTAACTCATCATGATGAGATGGAATTCCCACTCTCTGAGATACATCATAGGCATGAGAATATTCCTTAGAATATTTAAAAATTATAGGCCACCATAGTCCTTCTTGTAAGATATTTCTAGCAGTAGCCTTGCTGCCAATGTGCCCTCCCATAACTCCATTGTGACATGTCCATAGAATATCAGGTCTTTCATGGTATAGCACACAATACTGCAAGATATTATCCAATCCCAATTTGTATAGTTGGACTACAATCAGTTGATAGTCCATTGCATAAACCATGAGGTGCCTCTTTTGTGTCACAAAATATCCTTTCGACATAGTACCAGTAGTCAAGAATAGGGAAATTTATGATAGATAATGAGGAATAGCCTCAATATGGAACAAATATGCATCTAGGAGCCGGTCATCTACATGGATGCCACTTTCTTCCAAATCTAGGTAAGACAAGTGATCTGGCCAACCATTTAACTTGCAAATCTTAACAATGACCTCAAAAGAGAAATCCTGAAAAAAAAACAACCAACAATAAATTTTACCTTCTAACACAGGCTTGTTAACAAGATACTTTAAAGAATAGTGGTAAGTAAATAATTTAAAATGACCTCCAAGTAAATAATTCCTAAAATTTTGTAAAGCATACACCATAGCCAAACCTTCCTTTTCTGTTGTGGTGTAGTTTCATTCATCTTGGGAAAGTTTGCGACTGGAAAAGTAGATAGGATGATCCAAGTTTCCTTCCTTTGGTTGTGCAAGAATAACACCTAGTGCGAATGTAGAGGCATCGATATGCACATGAAATTCAATTTTCCAATTAGGGTAGGTCAGAATAGGTGCAATACTCAAATTTTCTTTGAGGAGATCAAATTTCTTATCACAGTCCCGAGTCCAACAAAACCCTTCGTATTTCTTGAGGATTTGTTCCAAAAGTGTTTTTATGCTTGTGTAACCCCTGATAAATTAGCGATATTATCCAATATGTCCCAGGGTCGTTCCCAACTGCTTAACAGAGGTAGGAGGAGGCATATTAATAATAACCAAAGTTTTCATAGGATCCACCATCACTCCTTCCCTACAAGCGATATGGCCAAGTAGAGTCCCAAATGGTACACAAAAGATACACTTTTTCAGATTAAGGGAAATCTGTAGCTGGCAGTAGATTTCCAACATTAGACGTAAGAGACCGATGTGCTCCTTGAGTAAATTGTATATAGTCCAATCATCCAAGTATACTTCAAGTAACTTAGGGATGAAGTCACATAATGCTACAATTACTATCTGGGAGAACATCATTGGGGCATTCTTGAGCCCAAAATGCATAATTCTTGGTACCCATGGCTTCCCAAGTTTTCTTCGGTAGTATGTTGACGTCAGACCCAAAATATAACATAACATCATTAATCACGTAGCCATCGATGTGAGTATTTGGTTTGAATTCCCTTCAAGATATCTACTTCCTTCTCTGTATTCTACTAATATTTCTCTCTGGAAGATGAGAAACAATCAACTCTTCTGGGTTCTCTTCAATATCTAAAGTCCCCTTGGGCTTGTTCCACAACTCCTTGGTGAGTTGTTCATCGTCCATAATGTCAGAAAATAATCAGAACCACAAAGAAATAATCTGTGGGGGTCTCGTTGGGGGATCTTTCTGTTCCAATTTTTTTTCCACGAGTTTATTTTGAAGCTCATGGCCTTAATTTGTAGGCATCGGTATTGTAGGATTGGAAATTCATTGAAATATATCAACAACATCCTTAAAGAACTTTTTTTGCACAAGGGGGTCATATTTAACATCTTCCGGAACTGCCTTGCAGATTTTTCTTTGAGTCGAGTTTTCAACATCGACACCAGTCTTTGTTCCTCCTCGAGTTATAATATTAATATTGGGTGCCTTTTCTTCAGTGACAGGTCATGGCTCATAATTTATCAAATTGGTGTCACACTATCTTGCTGAAATTCCCACTTCACAATCAACTTAGTGCAATCCTCGGTGGAATGGATGTTGTTTCTACAATGGGCACACCGGAAACGTCTTGGAAGAGGACAATATCTAGTGAGATGTCCTTGATCATCACAATTATAACACCTAAATGGTCATCGCTCGTCGTTTCACTCACCTTTGAAACCTCCGCCACCTCGATGTCCTCCTGCAAATCCTTGAGGAGCTTCATTGACCCTGAATTCATACCAATCTATTCTGTCTATAAGAGAATCCATAGTGCAACACTGCTTGGTGGTGTGATTAGGTGACCCATAAAATTCACAATAAACTATGTTTGGGACCAGGCTGTATTTTTGTAGAATTGGGAAGTGCCTTGGAGAATTCTTGTGACTTCTGCAAATTTCATAGTATTCATTACTACTATTACCCTAATGTTTTGGGAAGGCATGGTACTACATAGGGCCATGGAATGGAATTGTAGTTGTGAGTTTCACAACCCCTCCAAATGGTCCTATTGGTGAAGGCACCATCAATTGCAGAAGGGGTCCCACACCCCTCAGTCTAGGACATTTCGTCACTATATGACCCTCAGTATAACAACCAGTACACTATACCTATAGGCGAACAACTCTAGGAATGGTCTGTTCTTAAATTTTGTCAGTTAGTGCAAAAATT
Source organism: Picea mariana (assembly GCA_032191745.1). NCBI lineage: Eukaryota > Viridiplantae > Streptophyta > Pinopsida > Pinales > Pinaceae > Picea > Picea mariana. The sequence goes on along the minus strand of JASDQU010095740.1, from coordinate 5,145 downwards.
TTACCTTGTAATTGTGTAATATTATAGTCATCAGGAGGTCTTATCACCCTCAAGTTGCCAGGATATCCCTCCTATTAAGATGTTCTCATTTTACCATAGAAAATATCACTATTTTAACCCAACCATAGGTACACAACCACCCTCGAGCACTGTAACCTTTGACATATAGAATGATTCCGAAAGCAGTACCAGACCCAACAGATAACCAAGAGATAGTGCACATTTCTCTAAAGGTAGAGCACTAAGAAGAAAGTCCAAAAACCATAAACCAAGACCAATACCCAGCTGCATTCGTTGCAACTGCACTCCTCCTCTATAATTGCACACCACTAGACTTGTGTGAGCATGTGAGTAAGTGTGTGTACAAATGAGCTCAAGTGCCCTCTATTTATAGTTCTATTTGTCACCTGTCTAGGACGACTTTTCCTTTTAGAGGCTAAGACTTTAATATTAATTATTTTACTGAGTTGACTTGTCTTCTAGGGTTTTTACACATCTGTTTTGGGTTTCTCTAGCTTCCAGAATATTCTAATCTAGTCAGAGGTTACACATGGAGGTTGATACTTCCCACAACTACCATAATATCTAGGGAGGTATTAATTGTAATGGTCTCAAACACATCCATCCATTTCACATGCTATGGACAAGGATCATATAGTCTAGCAGACCATCCTACAAGTAGCATCATCATAGCCACACATGCTATCTCATGATCACGTAGATAAAGTCACGAGAAACATCACCACTATCCATCTAGCTGGAAATCACCTCCAACACTACTGGTAGTCTCCGTGGAAATCCAATAGTAGTACACAGTTACTACAATTCCATCCAATAGATCACAACAATGCCATCCATAGTAGTACACAACTACTATCCAGTGGTATACAAGCACTCCTAGTAGCGCACAACTACTATGTAGTGACATACAATCACTACTAGTAGAACATATCCACCACAGTAGTACATAGATACTATCCAAAGAAACACAATCTCCACTGTAATCAACTAATAAATACACAATCTATCACCATGAAGTACATTAGTCTCCTGGCATCAGATCATATCATCATCTGCATCATCTCTCGAGGCCATACTCCATCTGAGTAATCATGCATGATGCTGAATAAGTCATGGTCTGGACTTAGCACACTCAATATAGTGTCTCGCATAAGTCACTCACTCAACAGAGTGATACAAGGACCATTCTTCTAATCCAGACATAGGTCCTAGAAGAATAGTTGTCCCAACATATGCCAAATGTCTCCATTGTATCATATCTAAGCTATAATAGCATGATGTGAATGCATCATATCTAAGTTGTACTAGCATGATGTGGAGTACCATCTACATAATCTCCAATCCATACTAGCATGATGCAAATGCATCATATCTAAGCTGTATGAGCATGATGTAGATTAATGCATTTGCATCATTTCTAAGTTGTATTATCATATCTAATTTGTACTAGCATGATGCTTCACATCATATCTAAGCACTGTATTATCATGATCATATCTAGCATGATGTGAGTCATATGCATCATCTCTAAGTTGTATGATCATATCTAAGTTGTACTAGCATGATGCTCTGCATTATATCTAAGATGTATTAGCATGATGCGACTCAGGTATAAACATCATATCTAAGTTGTACTAGCATGATGCATCTCAAGACATTTTTATCATATCCAAGTTGTACTAGCACGATGCTAAAGAATCATATCTAAGATGTACTAGCAAGATACATGCCAACAATCTGTCAACCTGGACCATTCTCCATAGGGAGAATGTCTGTCCATCAACACACTGACTATCCATGATACCATATATCAACACTCCCTCCCAACTGAGGAATTCATCTCCTCCCTTTCAACCAAGGGAACAATCTCTATGAGTCCTAGCTTGTCCCTCAAGTATGCAAAATTTATCTTGGATAGAGGCTTCGTAAAAATATCAACTGTCTGCTCATCGGTGAAGATGTACTCGAGAATCACTTCTCCCTTCTGGAATTTATCATGGACAAAATACTACTTGATCTCAATGTGCTTCGACCTATCATGGAACATGAGGTTCTCTGAAAGCTTCGCACAACTCAACCTCTACTTCGAGAATTTGACCTTTCAACCAGATCAATAGTTTTGTGGCCTCTTAATTGATTCAACGATCAAGATCTCCTTCGCTACTTTGGGCTTTGACGATCTCAATTCTTAACCTTTATGCTCTCCCAGAATGCTTTTAGCTAGAGTCCACATATTCCTGCCATGTGTCCTCCTGAAATAAACAGTCCTCGTTCACTTTGGGACTTAGGCCTTCGATAATTTTAAACCTTTCTCCTTCGCATTTTCCTGGAGTATCTTCGCCCGGAGTCAACGATCTGTTGACACGTACCCTCCTACATGATCAACCATCATAAGTGACTTCGGCCCTTCGGGACTTTAGGCTGATCACTGCTTCATTCTCCTTTGGTGTGGTCACCTTCTAAATAAGTCATAGTTGGTGGAGACCGCTTGTTGTCGGTTAACACTTCCACTTACGTTGTCCTTCTACTGTACTAGATCAACGGTTGAGAATGCACCCGAAGTGATCTTTAGATCGAACAACTCATGTCCATTTCAGGACTTCGGTGCTTGGGACTTTGGGACTTTAGGCATCTGTTGGTGGTGAAACTCCTGAAGTAAAACTCCCAAAGTGACATAAATTGCTTACGTCACTTGATGACGTGGCATGAGTTGAGTATCTGCCACGTGTCACTAATTTTCATGATTTGCATGAGCCTGAAATGCTGATTTCAGTTGGACACTTGTCATTATCTAACTATACCATGTGTCTTTGTTAACGTGGGTGTGATGTGTAGGTAGTGTAGTGGAGTGTGGAGGCATAGCACGATAATGGACTGAGATGTGTAGTTGGTAGTGGAGTGCGATGTTGGAGTGTGGAGGTGGTATGTATGAGTGGTTTGGTGGTTTACTCAGAGGGGTGGTTAGGCAGTAAGTGGTAATGAGTGAGGGGGGTTCGATTTGATAGGAAGGTGACACGTATGAGGGCCCCACATGAGAAATACCACTAAATTGGACCCCCCCCCCCCATGGTTAANCAACCACTGAGATAAGTGTGCCCTTCTTCTAACTTATCCTATCCTTCCACTTTAGAATGATATGATGACTAAAATTTACTCTGGCTCTTTGGATCTCTAGACTTCGAGGATTTAAAATCTCAAACTTTTCTCCCCGTTTATCCTATCCGTCACTTAATTTGATCCGATGGTTATGAAGACTCTCGAAGAAGATTCATGATCAAGGATTTTGATCCAGATCATGTTTCTATACTGTGATTTCCCTTCTGAGATTTGATCTCTGCATACTGTTCACTTCTCCTCCTGAGCTTATGCTTTTCCTATTTTCCATCATCACTATTTTTCTTGCCATCAATGACAAGCACATGCTTCCTTTAAAACATGCCAACAAGTTTAGGACAATTCATTTTGTAGTGGCCATATTCATGGCATCCATGACATTGTACTTTTGTCATATCTCTCTTATGATTGAACTTCTTTCTTGAATCAAATATTTTCTTACCTTCATGTCTCTTGAACTTTGTTGCATAGGCTTGATCATCCTCTTCCTTTTGGGATCTTCCCTTTGAGTTTATTCTTGTTTCTTCTTGTGCAAAATAGGTCCAAAGTTATTCTAGTGTTGGAAACTCCTTTCTTGTATTCATGCTTGCACCAAATGCATCCCATGATCTAGAAAGATCATTAAGTTCTATATTCACAATTTAATTCCCTGGAATAACTGAGAAATCCTCACAAAGTATGAGGTTACAGTGTCATCCTTAGTCATATTTATGTCACAAAGCTCATTCTTCAAACTCATCGCTTGTCCAATATTTATAACTACAAAAAGGTTAGTTAGGGAATCATACATCTTCTTGGATGAGTCAAGATTGGATATGTAGGCTATCAAGTGATCTTTGATAGAGTCCACAATGATACTCATAGTGTTGATGTCATTTTCCTTGAACTTCTCCATCCCTGCAACATTCTAAGGTTCAACTTATTTTCCTGCTTCAAACTGTGGTTCCACAATCTTTCCCTTCATGATATCTAGAAATTTGTTCTTGGAAAGGATGAGGTCAATACTTGTCTTCCATGCTTTGAAGTTTGAAGCTCCTTCTAAATTATTCTCTGAATTCATGAAGTAAGTCATGAAAACCTTTGACTTTGACCAGTGAAACTTTGACCTTGACCCAAAAATTTACCCTTGATGTTTTGCTAGTTGAGAGTTCCAAGAGGTGTGCTACACTAAGGTGCACTAGAATGTCCAAGAATTATGCCAAACTTCTTACTTGAAGTCCAAAGAGTTAGGTTAGGGTTTTTTGTAGCTACATGATCAGAAACCCTAGCTGCAATTGCAACTGGTGCCACAATGAGCTTAACAAAGAACTGCCACTTTACCTTCCAGCGGTCAGAGTGTCCTGAAGGTGGTGTGGGCCCATAACCTGTTAAGATGTGCTTGTTTTACCATAGACAATATCACTATTGTCACCCAACCATAGGCACACATCCACCCCCGAGCACCATAACCTTTTACTGATAGAATGATTATGGAAGCAGTACCAGACCCAACAAATAACCAAGAGATAACACACCTTTCTCTAAAGTTAGTGCACTAAGAAGAAAGTCCAAAAACCACAAAACAAGACCAATACCCAGCTGCAGTAATTGAAACTACACTCCTCCTCTAGAATTGTGCACCACTAGACTTGTGTGAGATTGTGAGTAAGTGTGTGTACAAATGAGCTCAATCACCCTCTATTTATAGTTCTCTTTGTCACCCGTCTAGATCGACTTCTCCTTTTAGAGGATAATACTTTAATATTAATTATTTTACTGAGCCGACTTGTCTTCTAGGGTTTTTACACATCTATTTAGGGTTTCTCTAGCTTTCTGAATATTCTAATCTAGTCAGAGGTTACACTTGCAGGTTGATACCTCCCGTAGCTAACATGATATCTGTTGATTAAGGTTGGTTGTCATTGATGTCAACCCTTGAAGAAATCCCCGCAACACAAAGGTTTGGGTAATGGACCCAATATTGTTTGATGTAAAGATGACTCATTATTGTCTTGTCATGGTTGATAAGAA
>JASDQU010095739.1:22131-33181 GCA_032191745.1 Picea mariana | reverse complement strand
GGTAGACTTTTATCTCTTTTTTGGACCTCTATGGATACACAAAAAAGGAACCCCCTGGAGTCTCCTTTAAGCTCTTTTCATACTTTCTAAACATGAAAAGATTTCCGATTGATATTGATTCCTTTCCCACTCATTAAATGGTTTGAAAGGGCGTCTTTCGAGTGATAATTTATCTCTTTTTCGGCCTTGCGAGACTAACATTACGAAAAAGGACAACATTGGAGTCATCTTTAAGTCCTTTTCAGACTCTCTAAACGTGAAAAGATCGCCGAGTGACCTTGTTCTCTCCACGCTCGTTAACTTATTTGAAGAAAATGTCTGTTGAGCAATAGTTTATCTCTTTTTCGGTCCTGTCGGACTATTTTACAAAAAAGGAACTGAGACAGTTCTCTTTTAAGTGTTTTTCCAGACTCTATAATCCTGAAAAACCTTCGAGTTTTTTGTCTTTGGACTCGCTAAACAAAACATTGACAGGCCCATACGGGATCGAACCCTTACTTCTTCTAGTTCGTTAAACAAAGGAAGAGGAACTTACCAAAGGTGAGTTTTATCGAGCATGTGTTATCCTCCTCGAGCTCGTTAAATTAAAAAGAGGTACTCATCTATCTGAATGGGGGAAAAATTTAAAGAAGCAAGCCAAGTAGTTTTTTGAGAACACTACCAAATAACTCTTAGAGTCACCCTTGAACATGGCACTTTGTCTTTGTGCACACCTTAATCCACTGAACCTCTGCACTGAACCAATCCTCTGAGTTCTTTCTTACTCCTTTGGGTCACCGAATGGAAGTCACAGTATCCATTTCATCATCGTGTTTTGGTCCATGTCATGTTTCTGTTGTTGTGCCTCAGTGTTCAAGGGAAGTATCCACCTCGAGAGTCAGCCATCACAAATATCTTGTCTCAATACCTATGTCATTCCATGTTCATTTGATCTACCAATTACATCTCTATGTCCATTTCGTGTCGTTGATGGGGGATATATCAAGGCCCTGCTTCGACGAGCCTATTCCTATCGACTTCAACACATTATCCAGGAACTAGACTTAGAAACCAATTAGTACTTTGGGACCTGCATGCCTCAATGGCAGGCCCCCTCACGTTCGATAGCTGGTTTACATCATTGAACTCTGATCGAATGATTCCACGGATGTTCGACTTCAGCTCATCCATTCACATTCGTTGGAATGTACTAGGGTACCTTGAGAATCATTGACATTAATGGTGATCTCCCTCATGCTTGTTAACGGTTTTCATCATTGACCAGTAATCAAGTGGTTTCTACCATGTTCGACATCAGGACATCTATTCACATGGTTATATTCGTACTACATCGAGATCGGTAAGAAGACCCTTGGTTGAGTGATCACTTTGATATGTACTTTGCCCAGGTTGCGATGGAGTTTCTCTTGAACAATGATACATATACTGTTACATAGATCCACTTTGTATTGGTCATGGCTATGTCTTGTCATGTCGTAGATCCACTATGTATTCTTCGTGGCTATGATCAGTTCATGTCATAAGAGTATAGGTCCACAGTGTATTTTCAGTGTCTATACCTTTTTATCAATACAATTATGTATCTGCAGTGTATTTTATGGTGGCCATATCTTACAAGTCTTGATCACCCAAGCATAGGTATGCCTGCCTTAGGTTTGAAACATGTCATAATATTTGTTGGATGTTTGTGTGCAGCTTTTGTCAGGTTCTCTGTGTCTATACCCTTGCTTGAGAGTCTACAAAGCATTTCAGTTATCAGTTCCTATCTTATAACTTCATACTTTGGGGGGAAATCTGTTACACATCAAAAATACTCACTTTGATAGTGTCGCAAGTGTCATCATTACAAGTGTCGCAAGTGTCGCATTTTGCTCACAAGTGTCACAAGTGTTAAAGAAGGCATACTACCATGATGCCTATGTCGTGCCTATAAGGACATGAGAAGGACACTTGAAACACCTCAAACACTTGATTTGGAAGAGGAGGAAAGGTTAACTAGGTTCATGAACCTTTTTCCATCTGAAAACACTCAAAAAACTAAGTTTTTGGAGGGGATGGCTCCCCTATAACTACCTCAGGAGTGTTGGCGCCCCCCCTTACACTGTCTGGTAGCGTTATAAATATTCTTTGGCCCTTCTGAGGGAGCGCTAGTGTCTTTAGGAGTGCTGGCACTCCCCTAAACACTACTAGGGAGTGCTATAGCGCTTTGATGGCCCTTTTGAGGGAGCGTTGCCTATTCTGGGCAGTAGTTAAGTTGTTGAGATGAATGGGGGAAGGATCCTTTCATTCTTGGAAGGCAGTTGGATTCAAATTCCTAGTCTAGCCATGATCTTAGGGCATATCCTCAACTGAAGGAGGAAAATCCTCAACTTCCCCAAGGATATCTCAAGTGGTTAAAGCCTCCCTAAGGCTATATAAGCAAGCTTTCTCATGGTGAAAGAGGACTGAAAAGGGAGAATCACACCAAACTTATGATCTTATAAGTGGTGCTAGAACAGAGATATTTTGGAAGCAAGAGACCTATGATCTCATAGGGAGAAATTGGTGAAGTTATCATCATTCGGATCGTGGATCTTTTGAGCAAGGGGTAGACAAGGAGGACTTGACGAAGCTGCTGCAATTCATCTATGGTTGTAAGCAATGTTTTGTCTTCATTAATATAATTTGCTTGGCCTGTTTCTTTCTAATTCGTATTCAATCTCACATGAATTTGTCTCTTTAGTAGATAAACCTATTTCGGATTAATATTGATAGAGTAGGAAGTAGTCATACTTTGTTTGTCTACAGGGCTTATCGAGGAGCGAAAGATTGGAGCTCAACTCTGAGCGTGTAGGGACAAACACCGGTAAAAGGTACTTCTTTTCTCCTTCCTCCTCACACACTAGTCCACCTAGATCTAAAAGGAAGTCAGTGACCATGATAAGCACTTTCTGTCTTAGAGTTAAGAGTCTAGCTGTTTGAGGAGATATACCTGTCCACAGGGAGATTTTACTTCAACAGTAGCAGAGTTAGAACTTCAAGAAGTGTCGAGCACTCTGCAAGAAGTGTGGCATCAGAGGGAAGAAGCTTCCAGGAGCATAGTAGAATGAAGTAGGGAATTGGCCTCAGAATGTAAAAAAATAAGTGATCGAAGTGCACAGACTATGAGTGCCTTGCAGAATATCCGAAGTTGAGGAAAATGGAAGCACATCTCCATGAAGCGAAGCAGTAGGCCTCCACCGTACAAGCATAGATGAAACTGTTGACTACAGTTGAGAAGATGAAGAGGTCATGGGAGCAATGCATAGTCCAGCAGTAGGTCACTTTCGTCTAGAGAAGAGTTATAGAGGTTACATAGAGACTCCAGCCAGTGCAGGACGAAGCCTGCACGATTTTTAAAGAGATCGAGGAACAAGGCTCATAGATGGAACAAGTGGTCATGATAGTAGAATAATGCCTGGAAGGGCCTGTCACCCAACAAGTAATTTGGGAGTTCACCGAGCAGGAGGCTCTGGCGAAGCAGCAAGTCGAGGCATCTCGAGCTAAGATCAAGGAGTTCAAAGAAGTATTACCCAAATCAGAGTGACTCGAGACAAGTCACAGGTGAGTGTTGGGGGCATGTTGGCCCTCGACCAAGTTTTGAGAGAACATTGGTCGTGTTTGACCACTTTTGGGACTTCGATAGGCTAGTTCTCACCCATTTTTGTGAGCTTTTTTGGATTTTAGGGTTTATGTAACGGGTATGGGATATTGACCCATGGGTTTACCCATGCGTAGGCCTTTTTTTAATGTATAAATAAGTATCTAGGCGATGTAAGTAAAGGGGAAGTCATTGGCTTAGTGCACGACTAGAGTATGTTAAGACTTGTAGAGCTAAGTGCAAGTGATTGTAAGAGGTTGTGTGCACAGACTCTGTAAAGATTTGTGCCTTAATCTAACTCAGAAGGAGGATATGGTGAGGTGCACGCAGATCTCCTAACCTTTGTGGAGTTGTCTTTGTGGCTTGGTGCAGAGGAGTAGAGGAATGTAAGAGGCTTGAAGACTAATAAAGAAGAAGAAGTTGGTGGATGTAGCCCCACACTGGGGTGAACCACGTATATCCTGTTTTGATGTGCTTTTATGTAATGTTGTTCATATTATTTATGTATTTATCTGCTTATTGCATTGATCTTGATGTATGATAGATAGATCTGTGGATGCTTAGTTATTTATATATGATGAATGTTATATTTGAGCTTATGCTATGTGCTAAGAGGTTATAAGGGTTAGATCTTGATTTTTACTGCTCTAATCTGTGATAAGGGTTAATCTGCGATGTGAATAAGAATCATAACCTAATTCATATTGTTGGTTGAGTGCTCTATTAAGTGTTGTAATAACATATATGTGTCCCAGCTAGGTTGTAGACACTTGAGTCCTACAACCCCCCTACCTCTACCTCATGTGCGGCCTCATCTTCTTCACAAGTGTTACCGAAAGGGTCGGTATTCAAGTTTTTGTTGGTGCGTTGTTGAAACGTTGAACCCTGGGTCTACCCCTGTGCCAACATGCACCATCGGCGTATTCCATTTATACTAAGGTGCACAATGACATCTACAAATCAAGCATAAAGCATGATAAGAAGCTAACCAAGACAATTAACACGTGTATAAAAGAAAAATCACACCACTCCATAACCAAACTAAAACACACCTATGTACAAAGCATCATGTGATCAAATGTCCTAAGCATAATACTTTTTGAGGTAGATCCCATTGTAGGGCTCTGAAAGAGAATTCCCATCATAGTCCACGAGTTTGTAGGCCCCTCTCTTTAATACACATTTAACAATATAAGGACTATGCCAAAGGCATTCAAACTTACTTTCTCCCAAGGTGTCATGGTTCTAGTCATAAACCAATACCAGGTCACCCTCCAAAAAAACACGACGATTGACATATTTTTCATACTACACTTTGATGTGTTGCTTGTGTGTTTCATTGGCCAAAGTAGTGTCATGACGGTGTTCATCAAATTGGGACAAGTACAAGAGACGCTCTTTTTCAATGGAGGTATTGGGTAATAGTTATACGACAAGTTTTAATGATGGGATTTCACATTCAATAGGCATTACTGCCTCTAGACCATAAACAAATTGGAATGAGGTGAATCTAGTGGTAGTTTTGGCTGAGGTACGATAATGCCATAATGCTGAAAAGATCATAGTGTGTTAGTTTGTCTTGTGCTTCCCTCACATTCTATGGATCATTTTCTTGAGGACATGATTTATGGCTTCTACTTGTCCATTGGCATGAGGGTAATAGGGTGTTGAGTTCTCATGATGAAAACCCAACCTAGAAGCTAATTATTTCATCATCTTATTATGAAAATGGGATCCATGTTTCGTCACTATGGTGTTAGGAACACCAAAACTATCAATTATGTGAATGAATACAAAAAAGAGGAGCAGTGGTGTCTTCATTAGAATAGTTATGCATGGCCTCAGCCCATTTAGTGAAGTAGTCAACAACCACGATGATGTATCCATGACCATTATCTGAGGTAGGCTTACATGTCATAAAATAAATTCCCCACTTAGAAAAGGGGCCGAAGGTCACCACGGGATGGAGGGGGGAAGGATAAGTGTGCATCTTATCACTGAATATTTGATAAGAATGATAAATTTGAACCACATTCATGCAATATTTGAATATCGAGGGCCATAAATAGACAACATGCAATATTTTCTAGGTAGTGGCCAACCCAAAGAGATGATCGCCACATGCCCCAACATGGAAGTCATTGAGAACTCTTTCATATTCCTCATGGACCAACAAACGAAGTAGAGTCAATTCAACTCCCCGATGATATATGGTGTCGTCCATAATAAGGGAGTGTATATCCCAATGTTGTATACATTGATGTTCATCACAGGAAAGTTGAGGACGAAAACATTGACGCTGGAGGTAGACCAATACATCTCCATACCAAGGATCATACGAGTTAATAAGGAAAAAAAATCATTGGGAAAAGATTCATTAACCAATGGTTCTTCATCGACTCGAGGAAGTTCAAACATCAGCTCTATGAAATCCAATGATTTCTTAGACTTGGAAGAGACAAATTTCAATTCAAAATCTTGGAGGATCACAATCCACATTGAGTACTTTACCCCAATCATATGACAGCTAAATATGTGTTGCATTGGGTTTTCTTTGGAAACTACAATGGTTTTGCGCAAGAGGATGTAATGGCGTAATCATTGGACAACATAAACTGCTACCAAGTAAAAATTTTCTACATGAGAGTATCGAAGCTCAGGACCAATGAGTCCTTTGCTAAGAAAGTAAATGATGCTCTCTCATTTTGTATCATCCTCTTGGAAGAGAACCATGCCAATAGTGGATTCAAAGGTTGTGAGAGCAAGAAGTCTTGAGTATAATCAGAGGGGCTCAATAAGGGAGTGGACATCAAGGCAATTTTCGAGGTATCAAATGATCGTTGGGCTTGGTTGTCCAACACAAAAGGTATACCTTTCTTCATATCGATAGGTGCATAAAACCTTTCTTGATATCGATGTAATTGGTGATGAATCTACAAAAAATGTTTGCCTTCCCTTGCAAACTTTGAAGCTGGAGAATGATACAATGGAGAGGCAATTTGACAATAGCCTCGACCTTCAAGGTATCCACCAATATCCCATACTTGGACACAATGAAACCCAATAAAATCCTAGACACCACACAAAAAACATATTCATGTAGATTCAAACAAAAGTTGTAGTATCGACATCGGATAAAAATGGATCGCAAGTGACTAGGGTGGTCCTCACAGTGTTGTGAGTGAGCAGCGAAATCATCTAAGCAATCCCCTATGACTCTTTTGATGTCATAGAAAGCGTATGACATGGCCCGCTATAAAGTGTCACCGTCATTTTTAATACCAAATGGCAATTTTTGGTAATCAAAAGTACCCCAAGGACAAATGAAGGTAGTTTTGTGTTGATCTTCTAGTTTTATCTGGATCTGATTATAGTCGTAGAAACCATCCATAAATGACAATATTTCATTATCGACACATTCATCGATAATCTAGTCAATGAATGGGGTTGGATAATTATCCTTAGGATAATCCTTGTTTAAATCCCTATAATCGACACAGACCCTACTAACGCATTGTTTCTTAGTGACCAGAACGATGTTGGAAGCCCATTTGGTCAAGGGAACCTGATAGAGAAATTGTGCATGAAGAAGTATTTTGACCTCCACCTTGATGGAAACAAATTTATTTGGATTAACTGGTCAAAGCTTCTATTGGACCGTCTTGGCTCCATCATACATATTAATTTCATGCTCAACAACATGGGGTTCAACGTCGGGCATTTATTCATAAGACCAATCAAAAACGTCGTGGAATTATTTAAATAGGATCATGTATGTTTCGATTTAATGGGGTGAATATTTAGCGCCTATCAAGATGTGTTCCATGACACTTGGCTTCTGGGAAATGTCAATGGGTATAGTTTTCAATATGTTAGCCAAGTTCCCTTTCGATAGAATGATATGGATCAATATGGGAGACTGGGACCATTGAACATGACTAGGGGAAACATGATTTTGAGAGTCATCCTCAAATCATTCCAAATCGGGGAGAAAATATTCTATGTGGTGCAAATTGTCCCATGGAATATCAAGGCAAGCCATGACCTCCATGATGGCTTCATTAGATGGAATTTGAATATCAAGGGAGTCGGTTGAGACTGGAAGAGGATGAAAAACCCAAGAGGGATATGGATATTGATCATATGCCACATCCTAAGGGGAATCAAAATAAGGGCCAATGGATGCTGACTGGATTGCCTGGTAGGTAATCTCTACTAGGGTGAGTGACATGGAGGCTCCATATGAATCAACATCCTCAGGGAGAGGTACCACCCAAGGATCAAAAGACCTTATGGATCCACTGGAAGATTAGTAAATCATGTTGATAGGGGTGATGATTGTAGTAGGATATGGTGGGGGAAGGGGGAATATACCCTTAAGTGAAAGATCTTTGAAAATACCTACACCAACATTCAGAGCAGACTACGTGGTATCACCAACAAATGATACATTAGACCCCGTATTGGATCTAAGGTTTTGGGTATGAAACACAAGATGATCGATGGTAACGATTTTCCCTTGATGAGGGAAGCGTAGGACCCTAAATACCGATGAGACAATTGCAGTCATCTCGTAGAACCAAGTACGCCTGAGTAACATATTGTACTCAAGTGGTGTGTTGATGACCTCCATGTTGACGAAGACAGTCTTACCAATTAAATTGATGGGTAAGGCGATGATTATTCCATGGGGTTGGAACATGTTTCCATAGAAGGATTTTAGAAGTGTGGAAAATGTATCAATCTCAGAAGAGCCAAGGAAGATGTATGATGCAAGTCAAGGATTCTTCATCCACCACTGTTCGATAGATGCTTTTCCCCAATGAGCACACTATGATATGAAAGGCGACTTGATGGAAGAGCTTATAAGTTACCTGATTTGAATTAAAGGCCATCAATATCGACTCTGATGGATCAACCCCACCTATGGCAGAGAGAAAATATTTCTGCTACGTGGGGCAAATTTGGAGAACTTCAAGTGAAAAAATGGCACAAGTTGTCTGGGATAAGTATTCCATAATACTTTAGTAGTTGGAAACCCATGTATTAGGATCATATGTTGTATGTCGAGGAATTCCCTTTAAGGGGTGAAGAAGTGCATCAAAATATGGCTTCTCTATCTAAAGAGGGCCACTAGGCTGGGAAGAAGATGGTGTTTCTGAGGTAGCATGGGAAGGCTCGAAAATTTCATAGTTCTTATTTTGAGTATGCAAGTTGACTGTGTGGTCACACATAAACACAGAAGCATTCAAGGAATATCCCTTTTGGTGAGGGGTACCTACCACGCCCTCTTGCGGAGGGGTAGGATTTGTGGAAACCATGTGTTGAGTTTGAGGGGGAGAAGGATGAGTTAAGACAGTAGGTTTTTTATCCAAAAATATGTGTACCTCATCCTTCTTGGTGCACTGGTGAGTAGGGTGGTCTTCCCCACAAATCGTGTAGGGAAAATGACTCTTTTTTTCTCCTTAGTGCCCCCCTCCTCAGCATTTTGGGTAGAGGAAACAACTTTCTCATTAGTGGCATATTTCTTCTTGTTCCTATTTTTCTTTCCTCCAAGTTTTTGAGGATTCTTCGGTTGTGTGGACTACACTCAATTCACCTCATAGGTTTGAGAGGGGACCACAATAGTTTGAGCATTAGTGCCAGTTGCTCATGGTTTTGATCGAATGTTCATTTGAAGAGTCTCTCCCTCTTTGGAAAAGGGTATCACTCTAATGAAATATTGAATTCATGATGCTCATGATTCCCCTGTGACCATTGTTCACCCTGGAATAATGCCTTTTTGCTCTCTCCAAACCTCTAACTCTCTCTTTGTGCATTTGAATCTCTTCCTTTGACTTCTCTGCAACATTTCATGTAGAAAAATATAAGTCTTCATGTACCTGCTTCCTTTTGGATTTATTGTCCATTGGTTCTTCCTTGTGTAATCAACTGACACATATGAAAAGAATTCAAGAATAGGGATTCAAATATTCTTGTGTCATTATCATCCATTATGATAATGTTCCTTTATCTCTGAACCAATTTCTGAATCCATGCTCTCATCCATTGTCATATATTTGTCCAAACCTTCTAAGTGTTCTTATGAATCCATCTCTGTCCATATTTTCCATGACTCTACTACTCAATTGTCCACAATGTTGACCCATATGTCACTGTACTATCATGAAGTATTCATTATTGCAACTAATCAATCTGTCATATTGTACTTCTACTAATTGACTTCTCTGAATCTGTCTACTCGAAGGATGGTTCTCTAAACTGTCTCAGCTACTACATAGAATCCCCATGTCTAGTATTCATATTACCTGGTGTTAGCACTCTGTAATTTTCCCAAGGCTGGAAGGCAATCACAGAGCCAACATCAGAACCGCTTCGAGTCTTGGATCTAGCCCTCCAAGACTCAGAGAGGGATCTCTCTGTGTAATATAGCTTTGTTTGAGGAGATATTAGGCTAGTTATGAAGAACAAGGGTTTTGCTGTAAAGGGTTTTTAAATTGGTTGAGATAGTCAACTCCTCCATTGGGCTATGGGGTCTGTAATTAATCAAATCTGAGAAACAACCAGAAACATTGAAGAAATCCTTCACAAGGCGAGATAACACACTCACTGGATCTTTAATAATTTAAATGATGATCAGAAGAAAAGGTAAGGAAATAACTCCAACTAACAAGCACTTAAGAATCTCTTAGTTGAAGATATTTAGAAGATGAACATTGAAATCTTCAGAATCGGAAACAGGGTATCAGAGATAAATCCTGAGACATAACGCTATTCGTAAAGATTAGCTTTAGAAAAACAAGATGATTACAGAGCAAGAAAACATTTACTGAGAAATCACATCACCAGTAAACATGCGCAGGAATCCTGTAAAGTGCCTCTTCTTTATTAATGGCAGATCTATTAAAAAAGTTACAGCTTGATAGCCACAGGGCGTGAAGATCCAACCCTTTTACATTAAAATCATCTCTTTAAATAAGACAGATCATCCCCACCAAGTTCCGAGAGTCGGTTCAACCGCCTCAGCCAAGAATAGCCACCACTCCCACCAAATTCGGAGTTTTCTGTTATGAGAAATGGACTGTTTTTCTGCGAAACAGGGGTTCGGTCGAACGTGATTTTATCCTCAATGATGACACCTGGGTGAAAAATGAAAGAGGTTATTGTAGATGGACATGTTTCAGACAAAAACCTCTTTCGGTTTTGAAAAATTCATCTCCAGCTGGCTGTGACAGCTCCTGTAAGATCGGGACTGAAACGGAAAATGGCAAATCTGGAAAAATAGGCCTTTAAAATGTCTTCGACTCTCCCGCCTCATAGCTCCGTTGCAAAAACTGAAAAATGGTTTTGTTCCTCAGCCTATGCTGACCAAAAACCTCTCTCGGATTTTTAAAATTCGCCTCTGTTTGCTCAAGATATCCGTCAGAAGAA
>JASDQU010095739.1:0-10264 GCA_032191745.1 Picea mariana | reverse complement strand
AAGTGATTGACAGTTGAGATTACTTCTCACCTCACATGAGATCAATGGCTAAGATTAAATTCTAATTACTTTTATCATTTCCTTAAACAACTCAACTAATTAATAAAATAACTTTACTTTAATAATTCTTTTAATTAAAGTAAAGTCTCAAGGTAGAGGGATTTGGATGATTTCCGCATGTCTATACACTTATACGATTGCGTAAATACATGTCCCATGCTACAAACATCAACACTCCCTCTTAGTGAGGAAGTAAGTTTATCTATGAAGAACACAAACTTCTCTTTCACCAAGGGTTTGGTCAAAATATCTGCAACCTGCTCATCTAAGGAAATATACTGAAGATTTTTTACTCCCTTCTGGATCTTATATCGAATGAAGTGGTATCTAATCTCAATATCCTTGGACCTGTCATGGAATATTGGACTCTTTGAGATTTTTATATAACTCTCATTATCGCAGTATATCACCATAGCCTCCAACTCTTGATAAAAAAGCCTGTAAGTAATTTGTGAATCCAAATAGCTTCATATCTAGCCATACTCATTGCCATATACTCTACCTTCATTGAACTGAATGCTACAGAAGTATGCTTCCTGTTGAACCAAGTAATTATTGTTGATCCCAAGATAAAAGAAACACCCTAAAGTGTTATTTCTTTCTACTGTATTCCCTGCCCAATATGAGTTTGTATATCCCGGTAACTCCAATCCATATCCTCAAATATACCTCAATCCATACTCCATTGTACCTATCAAGTACCTAAGCACATTATTTTCTTCTATCAAATGCACTTGCCTTGACTCCACCATGAACTGTCTCAAGGTGTTCACAGTAAAACATATATCTTTCCTGGTATTGACCAAATACATCAAGGACCCTATCATCTACATGTATATCCTAAGATCCACCAAATTTGAATCTAAAGTGATGACCTTCTTCATATTGGTAACCATATGTGTAGCCATCAGTCTACATTCCTCCATCCTGAATATCCTGAAGATCTCAACTGCATACTTCCCTTGTCCAAGGAAGATCTCTCCTGATATATGTCATACCTTTAACCCCAAGAAATAATGCATCAAGTCAATGTCCTTTATATTGAACGTAGTAGAAAAATATGCTTCGCACCCTGTGATAAGCTCGTCTATGTCTGTGATAAAAAAATCATCTACATACAAAACCAAGATGATTAGATGAACCCCAACAAGTATGAAGATAAGGTAGGATCTTCCTCACTATTAGTAAATTCCATACTCTACAAGTATCTTTCATTCCTAGAATAACATTCCTTAGGTGTATGTTTGAGTCCACTCACAATTTCTTGGAGAACCGTCTCACCACAAACCTCACCTTGAACTTCTCGATGCTACCATCTGCAACATGCTTGATCTTATAGAGCCACCTGAAACTCACAACTAACTTCTCCGCTAGTCTTGGAAATATTCCACAAACATCATTCCTCGTAATAGAGGTGTACTCCTCTACTATGGCATCCCTCGATACCTATTGATTTGTTTCTTCCTCAAAACTAGAAGGCTCAGCATCAATGAAGCTACTCATAAGTGCCATATAGTTTAGAAACTTTATCGGAGGCTTGGGATTTCTGACCACACTCCTAGGAGCCTCACCAGCATCCCTCAATGTCTATAATAGCCACATGGGTCTTCTAATAGGAATGGAAGGGGATGAATCCTCCTCCCCACATGAATTATAATATGATGACTACTTCTCATCCTTCGTAGCCTACTTCTCCTCATCCTTTGTCACTGCTGATGACTACTGAGATCTCCTATATGCAAAATTCTCCTCAAACTTAACATCATTTCTCGCAAATTTATTCTATTGCACTAGAATCAAGTTACTATAATCCTTTTATGTCTCTCTATACCCCACAAATATACCCTATTGTCCTGAAGGCTCCAACTTCATCCTCCTCTCTGCAAGCACATGGATGTAGACTGGACAACCAAACATCCTCAAATGTCTTATCTCTAGATTCACTATTGAGAATGCCTCCTCTGGAGTCTCGTCTCCAATGATCCTGTGAGGACTCCTATTATACACATATATTCTTGTGTTACACATCTCTACCCAAAGAAACATAGGAAAATCCTGGTCATGTATCTTATTCCTGACAGAACCGATGATGGGTTGATTATTTCTCTTCGCAGCCCCATTTTGTTGATGGTTGTATGAGACTATCATCTCCCTCTCGATCCCTACATCCTTGTAAAAATCCTTGAATTCATTGTAAGTGTAATCTCCCCCATTATCTAACCTCGATACCTTATCTTCTTCCATGTTCGTTTCTCCACCTAAGCTTTAAGCTCTTGAAACCAACTGAACACCTCATCATTGGTTTTCATAAAGAATATCCAGGTTTTCCTGGAAAAATCATCAATAAATGTCTCATAGTATGACAGACCCTGCACTGATGCTATTGATATTGTCCTAATAACATGTAAATGGATAAGATCCAGGATCCCCTTGTACTTACTCTTTCTTCTTGGAAAAGAATCCTTGGCATTATTTTTAAGTGCACGACCTCTACACAATCCATGTTGGTCAGTACTAAACTTTGGAAAACCTGTAACTATCACCATAAAAAACAACGATGGATCTGTTATATTGAGATTCAAGTGGTCACCTAATATTTCAAGAAGCTGATATGTGATTTCATTGTCTCAATCATAGCATTGAGTGTAGCCTCAATTCCAACAACCTTTCTATCTAGATCTTGGAGCTAAGAAAGTTAGGCATGATGTTAGTTATCTAAGTTGGTCATGTTGCAAGTTTGAACCATGGGACCACCAAAGATTTTGTGGAAGTTTAATTTTCCATTTATCTCACTGTGATCAAGGATTCTGTGCAAATATACCTTAGATAACCATATTGTTGGGCCACAAAACAATGGTTACTTTACTTGAGAGGGAGATCCAAGTGATCAACATAATGTTGGGAATCTTTTGAGATATTTCTCCCACAAGGGTGTTGGTCAACCCAATTTTTTTTTGTTTTAGAGTACTACTCCTATAAGAGTATTACTCACAACTAATTATTACTACAATGATGTAATTTCCAAATTCCTTCAAGATGCAAAGATGCAAGAATTTCGTTGGCTAGTTTTTGAAGCTAGGGTTTGCAGGGTTATAGAGATAGAGAAGTGTTAGGTTCTATATCTCTCTGGAATACTTGCAAGGTCCAATAATGGTATTCAACCCAATTTCTCAGGGCATTAACGAAGGAGGCTCAACTATGTCGTTAGTCATATGACCTGACTACCTATGTACTAGAGAGCGATATCCCCGAGTGTTTTCCTCGATGTACTATAGTAACAATATGGATAATAAAATAATCTAGAGTTGGTTTCAAATATATATATATAAGGGACTTCTGATATACCTGAAGGTACATGGAGGTGAGATTTTGTATACATGTGTTGTCCGATGTGATACTACTCGAAGGGGTACCAATAGGGGTTACAAGAGTTTCCAAAAAAGTGAATCCACTTGTATTCCCCATATGTATTATTCCCCAACTAAATTTTTACCCATTGAATGATATATCACTATGTTATTTAAAGATGTTGGAACACATCTCTAGCCTAAAAACAATTATAATAAAATTTGGAGGCTTGTTGGCTTAGGAAAGAGCTCTAATACCACTTGTAGTGTTCCTTAACCCTTAAACTTGAAACACAATTAGGTGTATAGAGAATATAATTTCAAAATAACCATAAAAAAAAAGACAATAATATGAAGTCTATAAAAGATACCCTTGTTGATGGAAATATCATGTTGGCATTGATGTAAACATGAAGACAATAAGTACCACAGTCGAGTATGACATGGAACTGTAGTAAAAGCTACAGGAATACTAAGTTACAGGAACACAGTGGACTACCAGAACACAGTGGATCGCTTGGTCCAGTGATTTAAAAGAATGAAACAATGAAAATGAAACAATGAGACAATTTCAATTAATACACTGGTCGAGTCAAGTTTCCTTGGTTACTGTATATTCTGTTGAGACTGGATCATGATGAGAATAATGAATAATGGTGAGTCACCCTCTTGAATAATTTTTCGTGCATTATCATTTCAGAGTGTAATCGAATCGAAATTTGTTGATGCAGCATTGAGAAACCTTGAGTCTGTTAGATCAACATGGTCGTTGATATTTGTATCGAATTTGGTCATCATTTTTTCCAGGCCAAAGTTGGACGACCCTTCAAACCTAAACAATTTCCAGCAACCACCGATCGTTAGATCCACTTAGATAGTCAATTGTTGAATAAATTGTAATTGATTTCAAAGGTTACTAGGTTAGTAAGTGATCAAATATATCTCAAAGGTTAGTAAGTGATTAAATATAAATGTGACATTGGTATCAATTTAATAAATACAAGTGGAAACGTTAAGTGGAAACAGAGTTTACGCAAAAGTGGAAATGAAAGTGGAATAAATATAAATATGACTTTAATAAATAACAAAAGATGAAAAGTTAGGTGGAAGTGGAGTTTACGTAAAAGAGAAGTAAATATGAAAGTGGAATAAAGAAAAAGGTAAAAGTGAAATTGGATTAAAGAAAAAGGTAGAAGTGAAAGTGGAGTTGAAGAAAAAGAAAAAAAGTGAAAGAGCACATGGTATTTGCAAACCATGGTGGTATTTATATATGGTAAGGTAAAAAGTGAATTAAATCATGATAATCAAAATCTATCGACCTAATTGAAAATGTGACTAAACGATCTAAAAGGCACAATGGTTCATTCACGATGTATTAATTAAAAGAGTATGATTAATATCTTATATTGAAAAGGAACATACTTATAATGAAGAGATTCATTTCTATATTGAAGAAGTGCAATTTTTCAGTTGTACATAACCATTGGAAGACTATATAAATGAAAATTCTTGTAAAAACAAGGAGTGTCTTTGTGCTTGAAATCTGAAGATTAAAAACAGAGTCAGAGGCCAATAAAGTAAATGAAGATATGCAGCAGAATCCAAAGAAGATAATGAATATTTGAAGATTGAAGTACTTATCATAAAAAGGGAGGTTGGGTGGTGCTGGGGAAGGTTGGATCCTACAAAAGAGGTTGTATCCTCCTTCTAGTTAAAGCTGGAAAACCAAGGTATTGCAACATATTTTTAGTTATAGATGAAGAAACTAGGGAGTTGGTTCTTCCCTCCAATCAATGCTGGTAAAATCTACGGGGTTGCAACCTCCTTATAGTTGTTGCTGATAAAACAAGGAATTGGTGTTTCCTTTGAGTTGGAGCTCATAAATTAAATGTAATGTTTCAAAAAACTGAGTGATCTTAGTCAGTGGTGTAAAAAATGAGTGATCTTAGTCAGTGGTGTAACTGATTCAGCTTAGCATAAATGAAAGCGGGACCATTGTCTGTAATAATTTCCAATGGAAGACCAAATCTGGAAAAAATATTATTTTCAAGGAAATAAATTACCTAATCGTCTTTGGAGTGTTTAAGTGGGACAACTTCAGCCCATTTTGTGAAATAGTCTGTGGTTCTCAAAATAAAAGATTGCCCAGCTGAAGAAGGAGGGTTAATAGGACCAATAAAATC
This sequence comes from Picea mariana, assembly GCA_032191745.1. Taxonomy (NCBI): domain Eukaryota; kingdom Viridiplantae; phylum Streptophyta; class Pinopsida; order Pinales; family Pinaceae; genus Picea; species Picea mariana. The sequence goes on along the minus strand of JASDQU010095739.1, from coordinate 4,674 downwards.
TAATCCCCACTTTGAAAAGGGAAAATCTGGCAGGACAAGTTGTAATGGCATGGCTAAAAGACGTTCTTTCCCAACAATTTTTTGGCACTTTTCACAAGACCTCGAAAAAACATAAGAGTCACAAAATATCAAAGGCCAATAATATCCTTTTCTAATAATTTTGAAAACAATGGTTTTTGCAAAAAAAATGATCTCCTACATGAATGATAGAGCTTGAAGAACTGTGCACTTCTTGTAACAATTTTTGTGCATCTTCGTTACTCACACAATGAAGCAACACACCATCAACTGATATTGGAAATAATAAGTCTCCTATAATGACATATCTTGTAGATTCAAGACAGATTCTTCTCCTTTGATGAGTGTCCAAGTTGTCTGGACATCTTTGGTTCTGTAAATAATAGACCAAATTCCTATACCAAGGATGTTCAAACACAGGGAGGATCTGATCGTCAATGTAAAAGAGAGTTGAAAGGGGACTATATTCTTCATCAATTTATTCATCATTCTCAGCATGTTGATCCAAGTGAAGGGCTAGGTCACGTCCCTTAATAGTGGTAGAATTAATGATGTTTAAATTATGCTCATGTATTTTGGCAAGCCAATGTGAAAGCTTCCCTGAAAGATAAGTCTGTGAAAGAAAATATTTGACAGCAGGTAAAGGGACTTTTACCAGCGTATGCTTACCTAAGATGTAGTGGAAAAACCTTTTGACAGCCTTAACAAGAGAAAAATTGTTTTTCTCAATAAAAGAGTATTTAAATTCATCATCAGACAAACTTTGACTCATGTAAGCCACATTTTTTTCATTTCCTTGGTCATCATTTTTCATAAGGACAACGGAAACTACCTCTTCAGTAGCATTAGTATATATCATGAATTCCTTCTCAAAATTCAGCTTCGCCAAAACCAGTGTGGAGCTGATTGCCTTCTTAATCCCTTCAAAATCATTTTCGACATCGTCAGTCCAAGAAAAATAATGGTCCTCCTTGAGAAGATTATGGATGGGCTTGACCATCACTACAAAATCTAGAACATACCTATGGAAGGAGTTAATAACCCCCATAAATCCTTGAACTTCTTTCTTGGAAGTAGGAGCATGAAGGTTAAGGATAGCAGCAATCCTTTCAGGATCGATACTTAATCCTGATTTGGAGACGATGTGTCCAAGGAGATTTCCCTTAGTAACACCAAAGATGGACTTGGAAGGGTTTAGGGAAATTCCAAATTTCCTACATCGCATGAGAATTTTTCTCAAATGACCAAAATGATCTGATCAGATTTTAGAGTAAACTGTTAAGACATCAAGGTAGATCTGAATAATCTTACCGATCAAATCGTCAAAAGCTAATTGGATAGATCTTTGAAAAGTGGCACCTACATTAGATAAACCAAAAGGCATACGTTCATAAGAAAAGGTACCCCAACGAGTAATAAAGGTGCTTTTATATTTATCTTCCCTTTTGACCTTGATTTGATTGAAACCGGAAAACCCATCAAGTAAGGACATCATTTGTGACCCTACAACTTGCTGCAAAATCATTTCCATGTTGGGGAGAGGGAAGTAATCATTTATACTAGCTCGATTTAATGCACGAAAATCAATGCACAATATAACCTAACCAGTTGTTTTCCAAACGGGTACTAGATTGGAGACCCATTCAGAATATTTGACTGGAAAGATGATTCCAGCCTTCAAAAAAAAATCCAACTCCTTTCAAATAGTTGCTTCTAGTGTAGGGTTGATAGGTATTTTTTATTTCCTAACTAGTTTTACGCCTTCCTGAATGGGAATGGAATGTTTCACTCTTTTGATTAAGAGTGGGGTTCATTGATGACAGAACTAGATCAGCTACTTCGGTGAGTGGTTCAACCGAAGAGGAAACTAGATTGACCACCTGATCACCCAGACCGACTGGGGATGGAACTAGATTGACCAGTCCATCAACTAATGATGGGTTGGGAGGAAGCTTTGGAAGTTGAATTTTTTTTAAAAGAGAAGAAGCCTCATCCATACGAGGGCAAAGGTGAGAATAATGATTGCCTTTGCATAACATACAAGGAAATTTGACACTTGTCTTCTTCTTACCAACCTTGATGTCACTAGTTGCTGGGGTATCATCGGCATGACTAGCAGAGGCCGATTACGTGGAGGGATACATTTCTAAGACCTTGGGAATACCAGAGCAATCCCTCAGAAAGTGGTCACCCTTACAAATACTGCAAGGGAATTTAGGTTTCAGATTCCTCATTTTAATCTTGTTGACCACATCAACACTCCCAGTACTATTAACAGTAGTTGGTTGCTTGGATCCAACATCTGACGTTTTTGGAACCTTGGACTTTCGTGGGTTCTTCTTCTTCTTCTCTTTCAGTTTCTTCTTCTTCCGATCAACCTGGCTACTTGCTTTAGAGCTTTCACTAGGTGATGAAGGAGAAAGGGAAGGAGACTTAATGGGTGAGGAAGACTAAAATTCGATATGAGGTTGATGTGTGGGTGGTGTACTGACATCCAAAGTATTAGGTGCAGTTGAAGCATTAGGAGGATTCGAGATCACCAGAGTGGGGAACAGCCAAACCGGTAATCCGATGGTGAGTCTCGGAAGACTCAGTGTGGCAATGTATGGAGAACCAAAGTTTCCAAAAGAAGGAAAGGTGTAAGGTTCCCCAAGACAAGGGGTCCCTCCATTGGTATTCTCAGGATTTGATGCCATTAAAACTGACTCGACATAAGGTCCACTAAGTAATACAAACAACACAAGCTATGAATCTGAGAAGCAAACAATCAAACAAACCTTTCCCACAATGAAACCCCTAGTTAGTGATGAAATCCAATGTTGCGAGATCAAAATAGGAAGAGGCAAGGATAGAGCAGGTGGATCAGTTATGCTGGTGACCTGCTTAACGGGCTTACGCCTTGGTGCAATCTTCCACACAGTAATTGTCGATTTATCCTCCAAGGAGCCCAAGTGAGTTTGACCAATGTATGTTCCAAGTACAGTGAGACTTCCCTTCACCGTCACCTTGTGTGATACCCTAAATATTATGGCTACTAAGGTCACCAATTTGCAGTTAGCCCCTGAGCGGGTAAATTCGACAGTCTAGTTGAAACATATGGACAGGATAACAAGTTTGAAATCAACTCGAGAGGCTCCCACACATAAACATGGGTATACTCTCAAGTGACCCCCAATATACGATCCGACCACTACGAATGGTTGAACCATGGAGGGATAATCTTCATAACTCTCCCAAACATGACCTCATGCATAACCCCTATGTGAGAGGTGGATCCCAGAAAGCCTATAGGACTGATCCAGGGGATCAAATTTTACTCAAAATTCACAGTGCTCGGAATCACTTCAAATCGAATGGGTGCATAGGCATCGTCTTCACGAACCCAACGCAACTTGAACAGGTTCAAACAGACGTCAGATGAGTGAGATATCACGTTTTGTTCAAATTGTCAAACAGGTAAAACAAATTTGTTGACTGTACAGTCCATACAGTTGCTGATGTGGCAGGGTCGTACGATGATGTGGCAGGGCCGTACACTGATGTGGCAGGGCTGAGTTGGAAAGCAGTTGGTAGTTGGGTGGTCGAATCATTTCTTGACATGTGGCATGTCTTTGGCAAGTGGGATGGTGCCATGTGGCCCAGACATGGGCTGCCACGTGGCATCGTTATTGGATTGGTTGTTCAAAATTATATGGAGTCCGTGGGTATCGAACCCCGGACCTCCCGGCAAGGTGGAGTGCCTTTACATGGCGTGGGCTACCAATAGCCCAAGCATTACTTCTTGTTATATATATGGTTTCGAATATATTTAAGTTTGACTATTGTATAGTTTGGTGCAGGGGTCAGGTTGGGGCTTAGCCCCAGCCCGCGGTTGTGTTAACAATGCATATGACCGACGGAAAACACAATAGATATGATCGACGAAACAATGCACGGGATTTTGTTTTGTATTTTCAACGGATTAAACCACGCGCTGACACTTGGTGCTTAACCATTGACTTGAAGTTTAGCCCTTTATTGCGCGGTCACATGGCCATACGCCCAACAGTTTGGCGGTTAGGGGCTAGGTTCCCTAACCGTTATACAGTTGCGCGTGGTTTTTCAGTTATGTGTCCGGTGCTAGGTTTTAGCATGAAAAAACACATGGGGGCTAGGTTGGACACACAGAGGTGCAATTTGGCGATCCAGAGACAGCAAGTTTGAAGGGGAACTTCCAGGAAGCCTATCATCTTCAATTTTTGGCCAAATCAGGTGTCGCAAAAGCCCATCTAGGGGTTTTTGGACGTTCTGAAGCCATTGGATCCATCTATTTGGCATTTTGAGCATTGTAAAACACATATTTTAGCACTTTGAGCAAATAATATAAAAGATCCATTGGAAGCTAGACCAGGAGATGTAGCCCAAGAGAGGGGTGAACTCCTTTATCATTCATTGTGTTATGTGTTTACTATTCACTGTATTTTGTTGATTATTATTGCATATTAAATGTGTAATTTCTATAAAATTTGTGTTTGCAAAATTGATCCTTTTGCATCAGAACACTAAAATAAAACTTGCAAATATTTTCAAGAATACAAGCCTTTATCATTTTCATATCAATTTGGTATCAGAGCATAGGTTTTTGAAGGCTTGATTATTTGCAAGTGTTTTGTTTTC
>JASDQU010095738.1:0-21738 GCA_032191745.1 Picea mariana | reverse complement strand
ATTCAATCAAAGACCACCTGATTCCTTATGTGTCATCTAAGAAGACTCCAAAAGAAATGTTTGATGCCTTGACCAGACTGTATGAAGGAAAGAACATAAACCGGAAGATGAATCTAAGAACTCAACTGAAGAATACAAGGATGCAGAAAGGAGAAACAATTCAGGAATATTTCTCTAGAATCTCAGAATTCAAAGAACAGTTAGAAGCGATTGGAGATACCATAGATGAAAACGAACTCATAATGACGACCCTAAATGGTCTCACAAGACCTTGGGATGCATTCATTCAAACGATATGTGCCGGAACGGAGAAACTGAAGTTTGATAGTCTATGGGAAGAATGCATCCAAGAAGAAACAAGAGTAGCTAACCGTGAAGCGCTACTGGCAAGAGATGATGATCAAGCCATAGCTACTCACACCAAAAGAGGAAGGAAGAAACCCTACTTCCAAAAGGAGACTCATAAAGAGCCTCAACCACCAAACAAATTCAATAATAAATGATCTCATCCAAGGAGATTTCAGAAGAAAGGACAACAAAAGGAAAGAGATTACTCATCTGTACAATTCTACCATTGTGATAAGATGGGACACATTGCGAAATTTTGTCCAGCCAGACGAGAAGAATACAAGAGAAAACATAAGAGGCACCATGCCCATGCAGTCGAAAATGAAGAGCCACCCGCAAATATGATAAGAGAGCAGATCAAAGACCATGTCTTAATCTCGGCCCTCTCAGCATTTTTAACACTTGGAGAGGACACTTGGCTCATTGATAGTGGTGCATCCAAGCACATGATGGGACAATGAGACATTCTCTCTTGTATCTCAGAAAAGAAGTTTTCTCAGAAAGTGACACTTGGAGATAATTACCAATATCCCATCAAGGGAGTGGGAGAATCACACTACAAACTGAATTCAGGGAATTCACTAAAAATGAAGGACGTACTATATGTACCAGGTTTGACAAAGAGCCTACTCTCCATTTTAGCTTTAGAAAAGAAAGGCTTCAGAGTTGCCTTTATAGATGGAGAAGTTCTTATGTGGGCTAAAGGAGAAACCTTAAATGAAGCAATCATCATTGGAAGTGAAGAAAATGGCTTGTATAAACAAAAGGGTCACTCAGAGGCTGCCATGACCCACGCCATTGAAAACTCATGTGAAATTTGGCATAGAAGATTAGCTCACATCAACTACAAGGCGCTACCATACATATGCAAAGCGATCACAGGTTTACCAGAACTCAAGGTTGACCATGAAGGCGTATGCAATGGATGTGCACAAGGGAAGAACATCAAGAACTCTTTTCCGAAGAGAGACAACAAAGCAGAAGGAGTCCTAGAGCTCATTCATTCAGATGTATGTGGCCCAATGCCATCATCCTCCATCAATGGGTATGTATATTATGTATCATTTATTGATGATTATTCTCGTAAGATATGGGTATATTTTTTGAAATCTAAAGATGAAGTGTTCAACAAGTTCAAGGAATTCAAAGCCTTGATAGAGAATCTTTTTGAAAGAAAGATTAAGATACTCAGGTTAGATAATGGAGGAGAATATACCTCAAAAGAGTTTGTGAACTTCCGCAAAGATGTTGGGATCAAGAGGGAACTCACTACTCCCTATAATTCCCAAGAAAACGATGTAGCTGAACGAAATAACAGAATGATAATGGAAGCTGTGAAGACTATGATCCATGATCAAGATCTTCCTATGTGCTTATGGGCAGAAGCAACAATGGAAGCTGTATATGTGCAGAACCGATTGTTCCATGGTGCACTTGGGCTCAAGACCCCAGAAGAGATGTTCACCGGAAAGAAGCCAGAGGTAAGCCATCTCAAAATATTTGGCTGCCCAGTATTTATTCATATACCGAAAGAGAAGAGAAACAAGATGGAACCTTAAGGAAAGAAGGGAATATTTGTGGGATATTGTGAGGTCTACAAGGCCTTCAAAATCTATATACCAGGTCACCGTCACGTTGAGATCAACAAGGATGTGACCTTTGATGAAGATGCAACGCTCAAGAAATCAATAAGATGCCAGCTTGAAGAAGCATATGAAGAGGAACCCACAATCCCCAGAACTACAGTGAGGGAGGTTCCCAAAGCCGCAGAACCAGTGAGGGAAGTCGTAACTTCCTTTGATGAGGAAATTCTAGAAGACCATGATATATTAGAAGTTCAAGAACCTCCTTAGATGACTATCCTCCATAAAAGAAAGCCAGCATGGGCTAGAGAGCTTATTCAAGATGGAGAGAAGTATGGTGTTCCCGAAGGAACTACGAGACAAGTGAAAAGACCAAAGCCATTCTCCAGTTATATGGCTTTGATGTGTGATCTTCTAGAGGAGGAGCCTACCTACTTTGAAGAAGCCATTCAGAGGAATGAATGGGCAGATGCCATGACAGAGGAATACCAATTCATAATAAAGAACGAAGTATGGGAAATAGTTCCCAGACCGAAGAGTAAAGATGTGGTATCCTCCAAATGGCTCTTCAAAATAAAACATGTTGCTGATGGAAGTATTGAGAAGTATAAATCAAGATTTGTCGCTCGTGGCTTTTCTCAAAAGGAAGGCATTAACTATGAAGAGACATTCGCTCCTGTAGCCAGATACACTTCGATCAGAACCATCATAGCTCTTGCAGCTAAGATGAAGTGGAAGCTACAGTAGATGGACGTGAAGACAGCTTTCCTAAATGGTGTCATCGAAGAGGAAGTGTATATAGAGCAACCTCAAGGATTTGAAGTTGAAAACATGAAGTCTCATGTCTGCAAATTGAAGAAAGCCTTCTACGGATTAAAGCAAGCCCCTAGAGCTTGGTATGGCCGTATAGACAGTTTTCTGACGAGCTTAGGCTTTACCATGAGTAAAGTAGATTCTAACCTCTACTTCAAGGTCATGAACGATGAGCCAGTAATACTATTACTATATGTGGATGATTTATTCTTAACTGGAGAAGAAAAGCTCATCACTGAATGTAAGAAGAGACTCGCTTCAGAATTTGAGATGAAAGACCTTGGCCTAATGCATTATTCTTAGGTCTTGAGGTATGGCAGAGTCCAAAGAGAATCTTCCTTAACCAAGGGAAGTATGCAATCGAAATCTTGAAGAGATTCAACATGTTAGAGTGCAAGCCCATGAATACACTCATGGAAGCGAAGCTAAAACTGTTGGTCGATACTTCGTCAGAATTAATTGATGCCTCGCTGTATAGACAGATTATAGGATCGCTGATGTACTTGACGAACACCAGACCAAACATTTGTTTTGTCGTGAACACCTTGAGTTAGTTTCTGGTAGAACCCAGACATGTTCACCTTGTGGCTGCAAAACATGTGATGAGGTACCTTAAGGGTACGTTAGATTGTGGTCTCAGTTATGTTGGAGATCATGATTTCACATTGAGTGGATACTCTGATTCAGATTGGGCAGGAAGTGTTTCTGATAGGAAAAACACTTCTGGATGTTGTTTCAGTTTGGGATCAGCCATGATCTCGTGGTAGAGTAGGAAGCAATCCAACATTTCTCTCAGCACAACAGAAGAAGAATACATTGCCGCATGTTCTGCCAGCTGCGAAGCTATATGGCTTCGAAAGTTGTTGACCGACCTATTTGACCTAGAGATGAAAGAAACCATGATCCTATGTGACAACCAGAGCTGCACAAAGATGACAGGGAATCTTGTATTCCATGACAGGTCGAAGCACATAGAGATTCGATATCATTACATCTGTGACATGGTGCAGATGGGAGCCATAAAGCTCCAGTACTTTAGCACAAATGAACAGGTTGCTAATGTGTTGACCAAGCCTCTATCTCGTTTAAAGTTTGAGCACTTTCGAGATAAGCTTGGTATAGTTCGAAAGGACATTCCTCGAAAAGGGGAGTAGTTGTTGTGATGAGACATCTCTTGCTTCCAGCTTCATTGCTGTGACGTAAAGCAAGAAGATGTGATGTGACTAGTACTGAGCTTCCGGCTTGACAGTTGTGACGCAAAACCAATCTAATATCTTGCTTCCAATTGGATGGTTGTGACGTAAAGCAAGATGTGATGTAACTAGTATTGAGCTTCCAGCTTGACAACTATGACATAAAGCCAGTCTAGTATCCTTCTTCCAGCTTGATTGTTGTGACGTAAAGAAGGATGAGCATCTTGCTTTCGGCTTGATAGTTGTGATGTAAAGCAAGACGATGAGATGAGACTAGCACTGTGCTTCCGGCTAGATAGCTGTGACGTAAAGCATGTCTAGTATCCTGCTTCTAGCTTGATTGCTATGACGTAAAGCAGGGCGAGTATCTTGCTTTCGACTTTATTGTTGTGATGTAAAGCAAGACTATGAGATGAGACTAGAACTGTGCTTTTGGCTTGATAGCCGTGACGTAGATGAGATGAGACTAGAACTGTGCTTTTGGATTGATAGGAAGAAGTATGTTCATAGGTGGAGTTCTTGGTTGTGCAATTACAGGTCTAGTAGAGAGAGGTTGGTTCATTCGTTTTTTCCTAATGTACACTTGGAATTCTTGTTTCTTCAACTTTTCTCTAGACTCTTGATCAAGATTATTTATCACCTCCATCCTAGCCTTCATGGCTGCTTCCTTTATGCCTTCTTGATGTTCTTCAAGTGTGACATTAACGCAATATTGAGGATCTTCAATGGTGTGACTGGCAATATTCACTTGGTCATGTCCACCATTGTTCAGGGGACACTCATTCTCCCAATGTGAGTCTCTACACTTTAAGCATGAAGGGTTTCCATCTACCATGTTTATGGGGGATAAAGTATTAGAAACTTCTTGACCATTCTTTGGTCTAAAAACTTGAGTTCCTTTCTGGAAATGCCCTCTATAAGGAACCCTAGGAGCTTGTTGTTGAGCTCTTTCCAAGTTGACAATCCTATTCATCATTAATTCTTGGGTTTTTCCATGCCATCTACAGTCAACTGTAGATTTGCTAAGCTAGCGCTAATATCTGAGGTAGGTTCAACATTATGAACTATCTTAGGTTTAGCATCCAATTTGACTATTGGGGCAGAGAAAGGCTCGACTCGACTCTAGATGATGATAGATTGTCTTCAATCCTTGTAGATACCTCTTGAGCCTCTTAGATTGTTTTAGGGGCTTTATCTCTGAGGAGAAAGCCCATCTGTCCTGTAAAGGCTTTGGTGTAAAGAAAGAAGAGGAAACTGTCTGAAGGATGATAGCTCATTGGGATCTTTTGCACTAAGTTTTCAAATTTATCATGAAATTCCCTAATGGTTTAATTCTCTTGTTTTGTGATGTTATTCAGCCTTATCAACAACATGTTGGGGTCTTCCTTGACACTCCATCGTTTGAGGAATATTTCCTCCAACTTATCCATGGTTTTAATACTAGCATCAGGGAGACCATTGTACCATCGTCTAGCGCCATCATGGAGGGTAGAAGAGAACAATTTCATAGTTAAATCTTCAGCATCATCACTGATGGGATGAAGTTGAAATAAGGCCCATAAGTTGCTCATATGGGTCCCCTTTTCTTACTGAAAAGCCTTCTATTGATTTCTCGAGAATCCCTAGGTGAAGCATCTCAAAGGTTTCATTTTGGATTTTAACTCTTGCCAGCTACTTTTACCCCCTGGGCCTTTAGCCCCTTCTTCCCACAAGGCAAGGTACAACCCTTCCTAGCGTGGGAAACCCAATGCCCGAACCAAGGTGGGGGAAGATGAGAGGAATAATGATGGAAAGTGGTAAGTATGGAAGGAATGGACGATGAACTTTCATAGACCGACCCAGTGGAAACTTATCCTAAAGGGGAATCAACTTACTAGGACATTATGCTACCCTCCCAGGTATGAACAAGTTTAAGAGCATAATTTCCAAGCAAACGTTATGAAATGAAGGAGAATTAAGTGCAACATATTCAAGTGCTTCAAAAATCAGAGTGACACATGCGATGATACCAGGTACTAGATCCTGATGTACCTAATGAGAGCATCAAGGAACAGTAGCACAAACCTCCATGACTGTATGCTCGATTGGAAAGTGTCACATACATTGGTCAATCCCAAGGGTATGACCAAGAACTCATCCATGCACTTTGATGGACTATCTGAGCAGTCACTTGGACTCCACACTACTCCCATGCCATTATACACATCCAAAGGTGTCTCCTCACACCGATGGTCAACCCTACTCTCTCCATCATCACAGGTACTACGACTACTGATGATATGATCTCCAAAATCCATGCACTGCAGCAACGGAGCAGAACACTCTTCACTGGAAACTCCATGCTTCATCAAGTATGTCTCTGCCCTACAATCCAATGTATCCCTATGTGCGCCACTGTACACCTTTGCATGCCACTGCAGACTACTGGTCATCACTATATGCCCCTCTATACCACTACATACTTCTATGTCCTTCGGTACCATCCTGTATCCTGGATATACCACTGTGTCAATCAATCCATGAATATCAACTAACCCTGGATCATGTATAGACGTGTCCTCATCATGGTTGTCAACTAACCCTGGATCCCAAATGGATGTGTCCTCACCCGAAATGTACCTGTCTCCACAATCCAGAGTGTATGCTCAACTGTCTCATCATGAGCGATCAAGGAGCTCACCAAAGGTGGTGGCTCCTGCAACACATGTGCATCCTAAAAAAATCTTTGTGTCATATCTCCCTACATTCACCTGTAAGTCTGAATGCCCCTCATGCTCACCCATCACATAAAGCTCCTCCATCAATTCAACAATGTCACTGACAACCTCCTGAGAGAAGGTTGATGTATATGACTGTCTGTCTACTGAAATGGATGAAAGAGATGCCTGACTCAACTCCTCCCGAAGATGCTCTACCCGTAACTCAGATTTTTGAAGGACCATCTGTGTGCTCTCCAAGGAGTCCTGTGTGTTCACTAGCTCACAGGTAAGTTTGTCTACCTCATGCTCTTTCCCTTCCAAAGCACCCTGGTACAAGCCACCCACTGTGAGAAGATAATTCCTATCTGCGAGAAGGTGTAGGTAGTTATATATAGTCACTACCATGGCCTCCTTGAGTGAAATGAAATCCAAAAGGGAAAGATCACCTCCCAAGCTGTCCTGCGCCATAGTGGCCCTCCAACAAAAATCACCCACCATTGTATGTGTGTCATCGAGGTGTCTCATGGCTACCACAATCATGTCTTCGCGAACCTTCAGTTTCCCCATCAAATGGTGTGACTCACACGAACAAACATCTACATCATGCTGAAGTGCTACCTCGTGATTCCTGCTACCAAGGTCAACTGTGGAATCCTCATTAGAATATGCCCCAACATTTGTTGTACCACTCTGCCCAACATCACTCAAAAACACCTCCTGAGAAATGAGGCCAACCTCACAAGGTATCTTATCCACTGCCAACTCCTCCTCACGCACATCCTCATCATACTTAGGTGTACTCACACCAAATAGTCATAAGTATCATAACAATGATAAGATGTTGATGTTGATCGGGAAACTATATCACATGGGCTATTATCCTAACCATCACATATGCTAATGTCATTACCCTCATAGGCCAAATCTAATGGTGTATAAAAGACTGTTTCCCTATCATCCTCATTGCACACATCCCTATCATAGATAGGTTGATGTATATGCCCTATTTTTTTAAAGGAATCCTCATCTGCTACTAATTGGGGCTCGTACCACTCAGGATGTTTGATGCTGCAAAATTATTTGAATGTCATGGTTGTGTAAAATGCCTCACCAAGTGCCATATACTCCCTCAAACAATTTGTAAACTCCTCCTCTTGTTCCCATTGATTTACGAAATCTTGATCCCATTGATTTTCCATCTGAAATTTCTTCTCACTGAATACCCTTGGGATGGTAGGAAAACCAACTCTGATACCACTGTAATATCCCTAATTCCGCAGATCGGAATATGTGCCTCAACTGATGATTGTGTGTTGTCGGAATTGATACACTTCGGGATTCTGGATGCCTTTACTGATTGGTTTTAACATACGTGGTGATTTTGCATGTGATTACAGTTGTTTAACAATATATAAGCAAGTAATAAAAAGATAAAGACACATAACAACTACAACAATGTAGTATGAAAATGACTGGGTACAGTGTTGCATGCGGCTAAGTAAAATAAATCTCTCAGTTAGATCAGAGACAAAAGGATCTTAACCAGAATACAATAAGAAAACTAAAACAATGATACCCGGTATTAAAAGAATGTTGTTGGATCAATGGATGAGTTGTAGGATCTTCTGCATGCTACGACAACTCATACGACATTGCCGCAAGACTGGAAAGTTCACCTTGGTGGCTTAAATCCTCGGATCTGCCTCAAAACTGTCTCAAACAGTGTGCCCTGACCTCATGCACACTCTCGGTGGCTGACCAACTGAAGATCAACCCTCTGACGATCAGTATAGACCCTGAATGAATCCCCTTGGGGGAATGCACCCGAACTGTTGCCAGCAACTACGCTCTAGAGATTCCACCGACAGAATCTCGTTGTAAGGGTCTCAAACTGAGCTCCGTAGTCTCCTCTAAAATGGGTCGGAAGGATTTCCCTGGATCTGATCCGATGACTTCTCGAGAACCCCAAATGTATCCTCCCCAACTGTCGCACCCTCATTGGCTGAATAATGCTCCCAAGATGATTTATATGTCAAAATATGACAAGAAACCATGCAATAGATGCGCCCTGCCCTCCTCTCAACTGGGTCAGAGGGAAATCACTGGATCATCCCTGGTTGGGACAAGTTGAACCTCTAAGCCCTCAAAAGATGTGCCATCACTCTGAACAAGTGCGCCCCTACTGGTGCAAACTGTGTAACTGCTACGAAAGACCGATGGAAGATATGTGTGATCTCCCCGATGATTAAGGTGTGTCTCTCAACACCGAAATCAACCACTGGGTGTATTCTTGCTAGAATCCACATAGTCACTCATTCTCCTGAACTTATGAAGTTGCCTCAGAACTCACTCTCAAATCATAAACTGTGCATAATGAGAGAATATGAGCCCCTATCTCTCTTTTATACCCCTTTTCACCTTTTTCCCATCAAGTGACTTTTAATTCATCTTTAATATTTTCTCATAAAATCACTTTATTAATTTAATGAACCTTTTTACTCCAAAAAGTGATTAATTCGCCTTTATGATTTCTCCAGCCACTGAAAGTCGCCTTTCATCACCCCATCTTGTAGATATTTTCATCTCGGTTCCAACGAGCTATTACACTAAGGTATTTCTCCAAGAAACAAGCTCCAAATAGTACGTTTAGTGTAATTTATTAAAATATGCCCATTAATAACCTTGTTTTACAAAAATCGTCGGAATGCAACGGCACCAAGAACAAGTTGTGCAGAAATGATCCTAATGATGAATAATGGTAAATAAACTAAGCTTCCCCCCATAAAACTCGTCAAACACTCCGAGCTCATTGATGACATAGTCTTGACTCTCACCCTTCTGACTTGGCTGACTCAAACCCCATGAAGTGACACTAACCACATAATAATGGAATCCAAAAATGGGGACATGACACTTCTGCTATGGGATCTAGATGTTGCCACTTGTCTAGCACTACCTGCTTGTTTGGTGCCAGAGTCTTTGTTAACTTTCCTATGCAACATATTTAGACTTTAAAGTATCTCTTCCTGAGCCTTCATAATCCTTTCATTATTTTCCCTATAGCTCTACACTTCTCTATGCAGACTTCTCATAGTTACAGGCTCTTTCCTGCCTCTTCTTTCATTTGATTCGGTCTCAGCATTTCCCATGTTGACATGTAGATCTTTGACCTCCTATTTGTGGCTGTAAGATCTTTGAGCATCTTCCATAACCCCAATCCTCATATAAGAACCAAATTTTTTTTCCTGTACCTCTAATTCTGCAAGAAATGTGCATGTAATAATTATTGTTAGCACATGTATATTGTAAAAAATTTCATTAACTAGAATACAAGTTATTGTTCTCATCAATTTATGAAGAACACGATGTACAATGTCAAAATATGATTCCTTAAACACATTCTTCTCCAAAACATCTCTCTAACAGTTGTAATTGTTGAGATTTGGGTACCTTGGAAAGTGGTCCCCATGTGCTTATGAGTTTCTAAGCACAAAGGGGGAAGACTATTACCCTTGTACTTTACTTTATGATTCTAATTTCACTTTGACTTAGGAGTTTTAAGTCGAAAGTGAAATATGTCACTTAAGTCATAAAGTGACAATTAATTCACAATGTGGGTGAATTAATAGACATAAAGCAACTAAGGAAAGTGGGTTTCCTTAGTGAGATTTTAGGATGAGATCTCACCCATTGATTAGACTTGACTAGATCTAATCTAGGCCATTGATCTTTTAGGGTTGGCATGAGGAGGCTAAAGAGAGGGTAAAGGCATTTTGGAGACTCATTCTTCACTTGAGAGTGTTTGGAGAAGAGAAGAGGGGTGCATTTCTTGAGGAGAAGGAGGGCGCACTTCATGAGGGTTTGAGTAAAACCCTTGAGAGCTTGAGGAGAAGCTTGAGGTTGGTTTGAGCTTGCATGGAGAGCATTTCCATGGAGCCATAGCTTCCATCTTTGAGAGGGAGCATTTTCATGGAGGAGGGGCACATCTTGAGGAGGAGGGTGCATTTTGTTTCCTTCATTTGCTCATTAGAGGAGGAGGACTTGTCAGATTGAGATGAGATCTGATGCATAGGGAGAGGAGAGCTTGGGCGCTTGTTTTTGTGGAGAGAGACATTCAGTTTCTAGCTCTATTTATTTATGGTGATCATTTCTGCTAGGAGGAGGGCTCACATGTTGAGAGGACTGACAGCTACTTGGTAGCAAATCTGCTTGGAGGATTCGAGCTCTGACTGTTTCAGTGGAGAGGCAGCACAAGAGAGGACATTCTTGTGGAGGGATTTTTTCATTGGGTCGTAGATGAGCTAGGGCGCTTCAGTTTAGTATAGAGGGCAACAAAGGGAGAGGGCGCACCACAGTTTGGACACTTCTTTCTCTGGTTCTTGTGGCAAGGCTTGTGAGGAGCTTGTTATGTATACATGTTCCATTGTATTTCATTACTTGTTATATCTCTTGCTTTGATCATCATTATATAGACATATATCCCAAACTAGTTTTCCTCGGGGGGGTTTTATCCAGATGTTGACCAAAAATACCTGTGTACAAAAATGCATGTGTTAGTCTCTTAGATCTGTTCATTTTCAGCTGTAAAGATATTTAGGCGTGTTATACTTATTTTAGTATGCATGTCCTAACTTCTAGTTACTAAAACTACATGCTAGAGCACCTAAAATTGGAAGTGCAACCATAACAAATCAGCAAGAATTTCTTGGATTGTTGGCTGTCCTAAAATAGCAGTAAACACTTTACATAACAGTTGAAACTTAGAGTCAATCTGTGGTCAAAGACAGACCCAATTGACAAGCTTGATAGGACCTAAAAATCTTCAGTACTCATGCCTCATTATGAGTTATGAGTAGAAAGTTACAACATTCACAAGCTGCAATTTTTCACTTACTTTTGCAAAATTTATTTTATTACTTTTTGATAAAATTTTAGCCCAATTCAAATTTATGGGTGGATAGATGTCTTCTCTTTCTCAAGGCCTTTCCAGCGATCATGTGTTTTCTCAAATCTGAGCTTCGAGCTAAAAGTTATGGTCCAAAGAAGTTTAGACTGTTTTTCCCAATTTATTCCTCTATGTTACAGGTGTATTCTTTCTCTTCCTGCAGATTTTTACATACCCAAATTCCAAATTTGGCTCCATGGTTGTCTTCTATGATTCATAATATTTCCATAGACTACTCTTGTGCCTCAAACAAACTTCTGAGCAAGGAGTTATGCCCTCTAGAAGTAAACTGGTGCTGAAATTTTACTTTAACTGTTTCATCTATAATTGTCTCATACAAGCTTTGTTTTGAACCCAAAGTAGCTCGTTGGAAAGCTCTATTAGAGTTCTTTTATTTAAGCTGCAGAGACATAGGATCAGTTTGCGCAGATTTTTATTTCCTAAAAACGTCATTTAGGGCCTCAAAATCGTCCCGCAAGTTGAAAACATGTTGTCGTCCTTATACACACCTACTAACGTGGAGAAGTCTCCAACCCACTTGGTGTGTCCTTAGAGGCACAATCCTAAGTCCAGACCCACTGTCATTTCAATCTAGACCTCTTTTGTCTAGGCTCACTCCTAGTGAAGCCAAGGGGGGTAAACCCTACTTAACTAAGTTAAGTTTTAATAAATGATCTAGGAGTTAATTTGGTTTTTATTAGGGAGAACCAACCCAATGAAAAACAAATAATGCAAATGCAATTCCTTTAATGACATTCAATCCATTTCTTTGCAATACAATAAAATAGACTAGTGCCCAAAATATACCCAAGGTTTGCTTATTGAGATGAGCAATTAAATATATATCTACAACATGAAGTAAAACATCAAATATCTATACAATGAATTAGATAGTGAAATGACTATTAGCTTTAGACAATTATTTCCAAATGAACAAGAATGCTTACAACCAATAAAGAATCTTTAATACATGTAAATATTCACAATGAAAGAAAGTGCTTGAAAGAAAGTAACTTAGAACATGAGATTGCTTGGAAAGTAAAATCACATGGAAAATAAATTGCTTGAAGTGTAAAATTGGACAACTTGAAATAGTGAGATTGCTTTGAAAGCAAATAGCTAAACTTGAAGTGCAATGTTGTGAATGAAGTTGGTTGATTTTAATAGATTTTAAGTCTCTCTTGAATTAGGGGGATTAAAGTGTGATAGATACAAGCCTGACTATGTGACTACCGCAAATCGTTATCCCTTCAACCAAAAGGAATTGTTGGGTGCTCAAGAAGAAGGATAAAAAGGTCCTTCCTTAGATCCACATGTCAAATCCAGAATGCTTGGGCGCTCAATCAAGGAGGACACGTAGTGCCATGAAGCCGTCCCCAACTTCAACCCCTTGTAGCCTCCCAAGTCACCCTTTTTTGTGGTGGAAACAATAACAATTGGATGCCTAATTAAGCTACTCTCCAATCCTTTTCCCTTTCTTAGTTACCCAAGATCCATTAGGTGGCAAGGGGAGGGAATACGGGGTAGAGGTGAATCACAAAAATGATTACTTTGCAATGAATTAAACAATTAGACAAGCCTTCATGATATTGCAAGGATGGCTTAGGCCAATCTCTTTGCAAGGTGGGGGCAAAATAAACAACTTAAAAGACTTGGAAAATTAAAGAACAACCCCACAACAATGGCACAAGTGGAGGATAAGCCTACCATTTTGGCCAAGGTTGGTATAAAAAAGTAATTGAAATGACTTGGAAATCAAAGAGAAACCCCACAACATTGACACAAGTGGAGGACAAGCCTAGCATTTGGGCCAAGGTGGGTGTAATAAAAGAAATGCAAGAAAATAAATTTAAATCTAGCCTTCACGATATTGCAAGGATGGCTTAGGCCAATCTCTTTGCAAGGTGTGGACAATATTTCTTAACTAATTACAATATCATATTTTTATATTTATTTGTGGGAAGCCAAGCCCAAGACACTCTCTTAGGTTGCTTACAATGCTTTAGAAGAAGAAAGATGAGAGAAGATTTTGTGTCCCAACTTTATGATTCTTTTTAAGTGATTTGGGGGCCCAAAACAAGTAGCACTCCCCTTGATTTGTTGAAATCTGCATAAAAATCAACAAACTATGTTTGCTAGAAAATGCTACAAACACCAAGAATCTTGTTAATTTTTGTTAGCCCAATGAAACATAAATTTAAATAGAGAAATCTGAATATAAAAGTGAGTTTTTAATGACTATTCTAGAGGAAAATAATGCTTATGAAAGAGAAGAAAATGGTGGATACAAGAAGAGGAAAATAATGGAAACTTTGGTTGATTGAATGAGTGAATTTCCCACTCTGAAAATCACTCCTCCAATCCTCTAGTGACTTGCAAATAAGTATATTTTTTGCTACACAAGACATAAGGAGGTGAAAGCATCTAAAAAACTTGCAAAATACTTTCCTTGACTTAAAAGAAACTACCACAAAATTAATAGTAATACTACTACTAATTATTCCCAAGCAAAATACTTTACTTGGGTCTCCAAGTTGAACTAGTGAATGCAAAAAAAATACAAGAAATAAAATGCACAATATCACCGCACAAGAACACCATGAAGAGCACCAAGAAGACTCCCAATGCACACAATAGATCCTCCAAAGCTTCTTTTATTATTCCAAAATGTTGCTACAAATACTTGTAGCAAGATTTACAATGAGAGAATGGGAGAGAGAGGGAGAAGAATGGGAGAAATTTTGGCATAGTATACTTGCTCTGAGAATTGATGATGAAATGAGGAGGGGAGGCATTCTTTTATAGATGAGGGAGAGGGAAGACCCCTCTTGGATGAGCTCCAAGTGTCACACATCCAAGGGAGGAGTGTCTCTTCAAGGGGGGCACACTTTTAGGGTTTAGTGAGTGGGTGATGCTTGAGGGGTGAGTGGGGAAGGGGGAAAACACCTTTCTCACTCATCTAATATGATGTTAGGGTCAAAGGGGGGTACCACCAAAGTTTTGGGTACCCTCATGCTTTATTTTTAATTTTCCGTGTGTTCATGAGCAAGGGGGGTACCCCTCTTCTTAGGAAATGACCACTTGAGGTTGTTGGCTTAGAAAGGGGGGTTCTTATAAGTGGAAAATCACTTTCCCAACTCAGGAAATACATTAGGAATCATTTTCCCACTCTCTCCCATGACTTTAGTCACTTTTACAAAATTTGGCTATTTTAATTTAGCCAATTATTTGTTGATTTTTCACTGACTTGGACTCATCATGGACAATGACTTGGAAAAACTTGTCCAATTGAGTCGAGACTTCGTCCAAGGGTATAGGGGTTCATAAACCATTTGATTTGAGTACTCATACCCCTATACAAAATTCCCAAGGACCATTTTTTACATTTTACATAAAAAATAATTAAAAATTCTTAGTTTGCGGGAATCTTAATTATTTAAAATATCCTATCAAAACTTAGCGGCATTCCGCAAGACTCTAGGAGATGTTTAGCATGGTCATTTACAACACTTCTAAACCTTAGTTATCCATTGGGATCGATCATTAGAACACCTTTCACCACTTTGGAGGATTTATGTGAGTACAAAACTCAAGGATAATTAAAATTGCAGTTAAGCAAGATTAATTACCTGAGGAAAAATAACACTTGATTAAAGGACTTCCCTAATGATAAAGTCCTAGGTAACTAGACACAAATTTATGCATTCTATCATATTACAATCTTATCCCATGCAGGGGAGTGGACATTTTGAGTACATAGAAAGACGTGCTGGGGGCAAAATTTTCCCTGTTGAGCCAAAGGTCTTCAAACTGGTTGTACCACTAGGTACATATCTCCATGGTATATGACATTGACCCCCTAGTCGAAATAGGTGGTCAACAAGACCTTCAAAAATATGAAAATTTCATAGAAAAATTGATTGTTTCATTGTTATAAGTCTTTAAATATGAGCCTTCAATCTCAAATTAGGTGGAATCTCAGTCGTTTATCTGCTAAACCTTCCCCATGCTCGTGGTTGAATCTCCACCATCGATCTTCAACTAGAACAACCTGGACCATTGATTTCAAACACTACATCAACAATCAACGATCAACGATTCCCTTTGGCAAACCAAACATGCTCACTAATCTCCCCGAACCCTGATCATCGACCATCAACCATCGATCATTTCTCTTGGCACATCAAGATTGCCCACAAATCTTGTCGAACTCTTATCATCGACCATCAACGAATTTCCTTAACAACCACTTGCTTACAAAATTCGTCGAACTCGAATCATCGACCATTGACCATCTCTTCACTGACGTGACCACTATGTTGATGTGGCATGACACATAGATGATGATGTGGCATGACACGTGGACATTGACATGGCACTCTGGTTGACGCGGCATGACATGTGGATGTTGACCATGCATGACACGTGGATGCTAACGTGGCAAGACATGTCATCCTCCCCTTTCTTTTCATTGATGATCAATCATTTCTCTTAAACGAATTGAACACCTCGCTAAATATGTCGACCCCTGATCATCGACCATCGACAATCAAAGATTTTTTTTTAACACATGAAATCTCTCGCCAATTTTTGTCAATCCTCGATCATCAACCATTGATGATCGGAGATTTCTTTTGGCCAAACCAAACACTTTGCCAAACTCGTCGATCTGATTATCGACCATTGACGAATTCTTTTGGCAAACCAAAAACTATTTGCAAATCTTGCTGATATGACCGTCGTCCATTAGTGATTTCCCTTGGCGAATTCCAACACTTCGAAATTTTCGACCAAATCCTAGAGAAATCTGGGTTGTCAATCTCCCATTCAAACTGATCTCGACCATTGATATGCTCCAACTTCCAAACGGCCAAAAAAAAATCCAAACCGTCGATTTGTCCCATTTTCCCAACTGTCGAAAATGGATCTCGATCGTCGATCTGCTAGACCTTGCCAAATTTTGAAACCGTTATAAGTATTTAATTCTATTACAATGAATTTGGGTTGTTGATCTTGGAATCAAACGTGATCTCGACTGTTGATCCATCAAATTTTTCCCAAATTCTACAACAACCATTCAAACATGAAATTCGACCTTCCAAGTCGAATTTTAAATTTGCAACTCTATAGACTTACTCCATTAAACCTCTCATCGATGGATACAAGGCAAATCTGACCTGAATTTGCTCACGAATTTGGGGATTTCACTCTGATTTTTCACCATTTTCCCCCAAATTCACATAGACTGAAATATGTAACAATGAATTTTACCAAATTCGTGTTGGTTCTTTGCCCATACAGGTCCAATGTTTGAACCAGAAGCTTTGATAGCATAATGTAACAAATTCCAGTTGAACTGAGGATCATTACTACATGAAAACACATAAAAACAAAATTTTCTTCTAACTAATTTCCTATAGCTCACCAGCTACGAATTACACACACATATTTAACTACTGTCTGATATCATAATTAAATGCATCTACACCATTCTACAATATGCTAAAAATGACATGAATGCAATTTTAACAAATCAACACAACAACATAAAAATCATTCTCAAACATAGAGTTAATACACAACAATTTAACTTATAATGCAACACAAAATCAAGATTAAACACTTATCTTTTAAAAACAATTGTGTAACCGACTGCTTGGAACAGACGTTCCACCTTATCATAGACTTGTTGTTTCAAATCTCAACAACAAGGCACCCCCGAGCTGGGGCTAGCAATCCACAAAAGAGGGTGGCCTCTCATTGTGCACTCAGAGCTCATAAAATCCCCCAACCCACTAGTATTCTCCTACAACTATCCTGATTTTCCACTAGCTCTCTTCCTCTCAACCTGCCCAATCCAAGGAATGTACCCCTTCATTTCTCTCAGTCCATCGTGTTGAAATATTGTAATTGCAAAGAATATTCTATTTATTATTCATTAGATCAATCCCCTTTTGTGGATTGATCATGTTAGGCATTGTAATTGACCAAATCCCCTTTTGCGGATTGGTCAAACCCTAAATATATTATGCAAATTGAGAAGTCGTCCCCCAGGCAATTTAAAGTGGTTTTAACCACTTAGAAGAGAAGTCAGTCCTGCCCAGTGAAGAGACACCTTTTCAACACCTGCCAGTTTGTATAAATAAAGGAAGCCAACGCCTCATTTGTTCACTCACTCATTCGATCATCTAGAGTGCAAGTTTGGTAGTTGTAGTGGGAGAAGAAGGAAGAGAGAGAGGCACATTGCTCAGTAGAGGATATTCTCTAGTGTTTGGTTTATTGTCTTGGCATTGTATTGACTATCTATATTAAGGAAGTTTTTGATGGGTTTTCTTCCCCATGAGGGTTTCCTAGGATAAATGTTGCATATCTTGTGATTGTGTTTTTCTTAGTGATCCTATATATGCTATGGTTATCTAGTAAATTGAAAAGAAACCTAATAATAGCTTAAACCTTAACATGGTATCAGAGCTAAGCTCAAGAGAGCATCTTTCACTGGATAAAGAAAAACATCATTATTGTCGTATAAGAAAATTAGGGCTTTTTATTGAAGAGGAATTTCAGCCCAAAAATCATCTAGAAAAGTGCACCCTAGCCTAGGGAACTCATTGGCACCTTCAGCGCACCTTTTCAGTGGATAGAACTCCCGGAAAGTGAAACCCTAGTTTTCACCGGTACCAGAAAACCAGAAGTACCAGAAAACCAGAGGTACCAGTCCAGAATTCCGCTGGTCAAGTTTGAAGGGGCAAATTTTGGATTTTATGAAATCCAACTGCACCAGGCTACTTGCCTCAGCCAAGTGCACCTCCTAGTAAGTTCAAAATTAAATTATGAGCATTTTCAATTTTTGGTCATTTTCCTAGCTCTAGGTAAAGATGTCTGCAAGCACTAAGCTTGTTGACAAGCTAGAAGGTGTGGAAAAATTCCGTGCCTGAAAATATAGGATTGCACTCATTCTTGAAGAGAATGAACTAGCAAGATTCATTAAAGAAGATGTACCAGAACCCGTCGATGCTGCAGCTAAAGAAAAACACTAAAAGGACATAGTTAGGGCCAAAAGAATCATTGCAGATTCTATTAAAGATCACTTGATTCCTCAAGTGGCTTCAAATAAGACTCCAAAAGAAAGGTTTGATGCCCTAACCAAGATGTATGAAGGAAAGAACATCAATCGGAAGATGAATCTAAGAACTCAACTCAAAAGTACAAGGATGCAGGAAGGAGAAACAATTCAGGAATATTTCTCCAGAATATCACAATTCAAAGAACAACTAGAAGCAATTGAAGATATTATAGATGAATATGAACTTATAATGACAGCCCTTAATGGTCTCACAAGACCTTGGGATGCATTCTTCCAAACTATTTGTGCCATAAAGGAGAAATTACAGTTTAACAGTCTTTGGGAAGAATGTGTTCAAAAAGAAGCAAGAGAAGCTAACCGAGAAGCATTGCTATCAAGAGATGAAGATCAAGCCCTAGCTACTCATACTAAAGGAGGAAGAAAGAGGTCTTACTTCCAGAAAAAAACTCATAAGGAGTCTCACCCCCAAAACAAATTCATACATAAAGAATCTCACCCTCCAAGGAGATTCTAGAAGTTTCAAAAAGGTCAAAGAAGAGAAAAATATTTCTCATCCTACCAATGTTACCATTGTGACAAGAGGGGACATATTTCTAAGAATTGTCCAACTAGATGAGAAGAATACAAGAAGAGAAACAAGGGGCACCATGCCCATGCAGTTGAAGATGAAGAGCCACCCACAAAGATGATAAAAGAATAGATTGAAGACTATATCTTAATCTTTGCCCTCTTAGGATCAATGTCACCTGGTGAGGACACTTGGCTCATAGACAGTGGTGCTTCTAAGCACATGACAGGTCAAAGAGACATTCTCTCTTTCCTTACAGAAAATAAGTTTTCCTAGAAAGTTACACTTGGAGATGATTATCAATACCCTATCAAAGGAGTAGGAGAATCAAATTACAAACTTGGTTCAGGGACCCCAATGAAGATGAAGGATGTACTATATGTACCAGGTTTGACAAATAATTTACTTTCTATCTCAGCTTTAGAGAAGAAAGGCTTCATAGTTGCTTTCATAGATGGAGAAGTTCTTATGTGGCCCAAAGGAAAAACCATGGAAGAAGCAATTGTTATTGGAAAAGAAGAAGGTGGTTTGTATAAGCTAAAGGGTCACTCAAAAGCAACCTTGACCCACTCCATTGAGAATCCATGTGAACTTTGGCATAAAAGATTAGCCCACATCAACTGCAAGGCATTACCATATGTAAGCAAGGCAGTCACAGGTCTACCAAAATTCAAGGTTGATCATGAAGGTGTGTGCAATGGATGTGCACAAGGAAAGAACATCAAAAACCCTTTCCCGAAGGGAGACAGTAAAGCAGAAGGAGTCCTAGAGCTCATTCACTCAGATGTATGTGGCCCAATGCCATCAACCTCCATCAGTGGGTATGTATATTATGTGTCTTTTATTGATGACTATTCTTGCAAAACTTGGGTGTACTTTTTGAAATCAAAAGATGAAGTGTTCAGTAAATTCAAGGAATTCAAAGTCTTGATAGAGAATCTCTCTGAAAGAAAGATCAAGATACTCAGGTCAGATAATGGAGGAGAATACAACTCAAAAGATTTTGCAAAATTTTGCAAAGATGTCGGGATCAAGAGGGAGCTCACCACTCCCTACAATCCTCAACAAAATGGTGTAGCAGAAAGAAAGAACAGAACTATAATGGAAGTGGTGAAGACTATGATCCATGATCAAGATTTTCCAATGCACTTGTGGGCAGAAGCAACAAAAACAATAGTATATGTAGAAAACAGATTGTCCCTTAGTGCACTTGGGTTCAAGACCCTTAAAGAGATGTTCTATGGAAAGAAGTCAGAAGTAAGCCATCTCAATATATTTGGCTGCCCAGTATTTGTACACATTCCGAAAGAGAAGAGAACCAAGCTGGACCCTTCAGGAAAGAAGGGAATATTTGTTGGATACTATGAGGTCTCCAAGGCCTTCAGAGTTTATATACTAGGTTACCATCACATTGAGATCAACAGGGATGTAACCTTTGATGAAGATGCAACACTCAAGAAATCAAGAAGATGCCAGCTTGAAGAAGTATATGAAGAAGAACCCATGGCTCCCAAAGTTGCAGAACCAGTGAGGGAAGTCATAACTTCCCCTGATGAGGAGATCCTAGAAGATCATGACATAATACAATCTCAACAACCTCCCCAGATGACGATCTCCCACAAGAGAAAGCTAGCCTGGGCAAGGGAACTTATTCAAGATGGAGAGAAGTATGGTGCCCCTGAAGGAACCATGAGACAAGTGAAGAAACCCAAGCCATTCTCCAGTTAAATGGCTTTGATGTGTGATCTCTTATAGAAGGAGCCTACTTGCTTTGAAGAAGCTATTCAGAAGAAAGAATGGGCAGATGCCATGACAAAATAATACCAATCCATTATAAAGAATAATGTATGAGAAATAGTTCCTAGACCGAAGAGCAAGGATGTGGTATCTTCCAAATGGCTTTTCAAAATAAAACATGTTGCTGATGAAAGTATTGAGAAATATAAAGCAAGGTTTGTTGCTCGTGGATTTTCTCAAAAGGAAGGCATTGATTATGAAGAGACGTTTGCTCCTGTAGCTAGATACACTTCAATCAGAACCATCATAGCTCTTGCAACTAAGATGAAGTGGAAGTTGATTTTTCAATAGTCAAGGTGAAGTATGAAGTTCATTCCATTTTTAGCATTTAACCATAACCATAAATGTTGCAGCAACCAATATCATGTTGATGAATGCAGCTATGGGAGACATCCTCCAGCTTACAAACCTGTGTGATGTGTAACGTAGCAGCTATGCGAGTCTTGTTGATTTGTGTACCTTGGGAGGTGTTCCCCATGTGTTATCCCTTCTTAGCACATGTGGGAGAGACATTTGGCTCTTAGTCCTATGTAATTTATGTTCTATTTTGTACTTGACTTTGGTTAAAGTGCAAAATGTCACTTTTTGGTAAAGTGAACATTAAATCACACTTTTTGTGATTTGGAGGGGACATAAAGTGACTTAGGCAACTTACCCAAAAGTGGGTTATGAGGTCACATTTATTTGAGATGATCTCAACCTTAGATT
>JASDQU010095736.1:11323-21337 GCA_032191745.1 Picea mariana | reverse complement strand
CTATATCCTTCAATTTTAATGGCTTCCTTTGGAAGGACAACCAACACAATGGCTCATTTCCACTTCCAATTTTACCTAAAAAACAAACTTAAATTAAAAAAATAATTACAAATTTACGAAGTATGTTGGGTGAGAATCCAATTTGGTTCAAAACTTCCCATTTGTAGGCTTTTGGTCCCCAAAATATTTAACTCCCTTCAATATTATTATTCGTTCAACAAGAAAACTCTAGAAAATATCAAAGAAAGGATGCCTCTATGGTAGAATGGAAGATAAGAGATGAGTAGGGCATTCCTTTGGCATAACCATGTTGTCCTTCTCATAGTTTTGCATGACATTTGTTGTTGCAATAGGTCATTGGAAAATCATTTCTCCTTGGGATGCAAGTTCCAACAACTCTTCTTTCCCCTTGGACACAACTCTCCAAGATTTCTTCTTAGATGTCCGGTTCTTGGGATGGATTTCTAGGTGAAGCCTCCAACATTTGGCCTCCCAATGTCTAGTCAATCTATAGTAATGGCGATAGTTCTTGCATAGGATGCTTGGCATTCTATACTTCGAACAATTGCTAGCATTGTGACCCATTTTCTTACAAAAGAAACAAACTAAGCCATTCATTTTCGATATTTGATGATGCTTATCATCTTGGTTACTTGGTCCCCCAATAATTGGAGTGAATATGGATGGTAAAATCATCTCTTTGTTTCCCCACTTCTAAGCTTCTACAAGAAATTTTGAGTGGCTTGTTGCACATGGCTTCTTTTCTGATTCCTTTTTTCTTGAAAAAAGTGGTTTGAGCTACACTTGTGTTGGCTTCTTGTCCACAGAATCTTAGGCCTTCATGCTTAGGCCTCTATTGAGTTGCAATAGGGATTAGAATTCATTGGAAATTCTTTCCTAGCCCTTCGTGATCATATCACATTTTCCTCGCTCATCGTTGAATCTTAATGGATCGTGAATTTGCATAGAAATGTGTGCTTAATGATGAGCATTGTCCTATGCTAATGAGTCGACTCTTGTTGATATGATATTTACTGCATTATTGTATACTAAATTTTTTTTTATGATCTTAAAGAGAGATATTGTTTTTCCTGACCTAGTGATCTGTGGAAGTATGGGTCTTAACCATGGTTGTTGAAGAGTTCGCAGGCTCGTGCGAGGAGTTGTCCATGTTAATGTTGAACTGACATTTATGTGAGGCACGTCAGGCGTATAAAGTGTTGGTTTCCAATTGATTGTTGGTCATGTCGAGTTGAGTTTATGTTAGCGGTTTCACAACTGTAGTATCTGTTGTGTCGGTCATTAATGTTTATGTCATTTTCATCGGTCTAGTGACCTAAAATGCACCATATTTTCTGGAATCGATTTTTCATGGATGATGTTTTCTTGTGTTTGGCCGACTATGTCTCCTCTATTGATCTGTGGTCGGTATATGGATTGACCAACTATTGCTATTGAGTTGTTGGGTTTTTTATTTTCGGATCTACTTAGTCGATGTTCTTGATAGTTATTCTGATCCTCCATTTTGTTGTACTTCCCCATGTTTGTATGACAACCATGCTCACTTGAATATAACTTTCTTGATTGGGATCTGTCTCGATCACTTGTCTGTCTTTTCATGAAAAATTCTCTTAATTCGGGAGATGGAGTGGTGTGCTAATCATGTATTTTTCTTCTTATTCTATGGCTCAACCAGGGGCTTCCTTATCTCTCCATTTGGATTTTTGTTTCTTTTCTTTGAGGCTTCAAAAGTTCTTTAATATGTATCTTTCTCTTCTAGTGGTTTCTTATAACTATATTTTTATACTTGACTTTTATAACTGAATTTGGTTTATTAGTACAAGAAGAATTTATTTCCTTGATGATGTGATTAGTCTATCGTTTTCTGACTTTGACCAAACTGTTAAATTTACCTTTCTAGCTCTGGTCGGTCCCTATTGGATTTTTTCTTGCTACTTTTTCCAACAGGGTTTCTCATCTTCTATGTATAATACTTTTTTAAATGGGTTCCATTAATTACTTTCTTGAATGATTCCCTAATAAGGTTCAAAGTTGAAATTCTCCAGTTGGTCGAATGTCTTCGACAACATAAGACCCAAGCCATCTTGTCTCTAGATTTCTTGGTTTTCCTTTTAATTGAATGTCATATAACAAAACCAGATCTCCATTTTTTATAACCTTTTTCTTTAAATGGTAGTCGTGACATGATTTCGATTGTTTTTTTATACTTCCTAATGGTGCATTGCAAATAATATTCCTTTTTCTAGCTTATTTAAATGATACAGTTGGTCGTTCATCCTTCTACCTTAGTCGAATTTAGCCACAACTACTACCCTGTCGGAGTTGAACAAAAGTGTAATGGAATAACGAATTCTTTCCCATATACTAAATTGAAGGGAATTTTTCTGGTTGATCATTTATAAAAAGATCTATATTCCCATAAGACTACATGAAATTTATCATCCCAAGCTTTTTTCGATGCCGCAGATTTTGGCGATTCCTTTATGTAGTGTTTTATTAAATTATTCGACCGCCCCATTTTCTTGGGGGTGATATGTTGTTGTTCGTCTATGATCGATCAAAAAATTATTTATCGGGACTTGGATTGTTTCATTTATGAAGTGTGTTCCCAGGTCGTTGATTAGTGTAAGTAGAAATCCAAACCTTGTGCTTATGTTTTTGTAAATGAATTTCTCCACAACTTCTTTGGTGCATGATTCAACTGGTTCAACCTCTTCCATTTGGTCAGGTGTTTTATTGCAGTAACAATATATTTCACAACGGTTATTTTTTCTCTATGAGGAGAAAGGCCAACAAAGTCGACAACCTAGATTTCAAATTCTCGATTGGAGTTCACTAAGCTTAGTGGAATTTCATTCTTCCATAGATTTCTCCCAATCCTTTGACAACTATCACACTTCCTAACCTGATCTCGACAATGTTTCTGTAAATTCGGCCACAACAGACCTGCCTGAAGTATCTTCCAAGCTGTCGTGTCGGCCTGAAAGTGGCCGTGAGATGGTCCTATGTGGGCCTCATTAATAATGTTTTCTCTTTCATGCTCAAGAGCGCATCTCCTTAGGATATCATCGGGTCCCATTTTGTATAGATATCCATTTATAAGAGTGAATTGTGTTTCTTTTAGAGCTATCATCTTCTTTTTATTTATCGTAAAATCCTATGGAGCATTTTCGTCTTCCAAAACGTTTTCTATATCCTCCATATCTTTTGGGGTAGCTTCGACTCAAAATAAATGTGTGTTTGGGAGGTCGTCTTCTATGCCTGTTAGGTCCTCTCCTATTTCAAGTAGAGATATATGGTCGGGTCATAAATTCTTTTTCCCAAGTCGGATGATTCTATCAAATTCAAATTCATGGAATAAGAGCAACTAATGATAGATTTTTCCTTGGTGAACTGGTTTATTAGCTAAATATTTTAATTCTTGATGATCTGTAAAGAATGTGAAAGGTTTGGTGAGTAGGTAATGTCGAAACGTTTTTAATGTGAATATCATCGGCAAAGTTTCCCTTTCCATGGTCGAATAGTTCATTTCTACTTCGTTCAATTTTCAAATGGTGTACGCATTTGGGTGGTCGACTGTGTCATCATGTGGTTGCGCTAGAACTGACCCAACAACAATTTTCAAAGCATCGACATGGACATGAAACTTTCTTGACTAGTCAGGAAATTTGAATATGGGGGATTCAACTAGTTTTTTATTTAATAATTTGAATGATTCCTAACAGTCTTGACTCCATCTGGACTCAATTCCTTTTCCAGACCAACTCATCCATTGGGAAAGTGATA
The DNA here is from genome assembly GCA_032191745.1 of Picea mariana. NCBI lineage: Eukaryota > Viridiplantae > Streptophyta > Pinopsida > Pinales > Pinaceae > Picea > Picea mariana. Next base: position 17,530 of record JASDQU010095736.1, on the reverse strand, counting down.
TTTGAATAATGGCGTATAAATTTTTTATGGTTTCCTCTCTGTCCAAGGAATATTTTAATTTGTTTTTGATTTACAGGTGGCCTCAAGTTGCGGATAATTTTTATGTTTTCCATGTCTACTTTTACACCGTCTTTACATACCACATGGCCTAATAGAATGCCAATTGGTGTGGCAAATATTCACTTCTTGATGTTGAGAGATAGTTGGATTTGTCTACATCATTCAAGAATCAGTCTAAGCCATTGTATATGGTTTTTTAATAAGTTGTATCATCCATTCATTGACATAAACAACCATTGTTTTGTATATATACTCTTGGAATGATTTGACTATTATTCTTGAGAAAATTGTTTGGGCATTCTTCAGTCCAAATGGAATTACCCTATAGGTGAAGGAGAAAAATTAAAAGACAAATTTCATCTTTGGTTGATCCCCTTTGTCTATTGGTACGTGATTATATCCTGAGAATCCGTCTATAAATGAATAACATTTGAGACCTGTGACTTCATTAATTATTTCATCGACGAACAGAGTGGGAAACAAATCCGTTAAAGTTAGTTTGTTGAGACCTCTAAAGTCAACACAAATTCTTAACTTCCTAGGGTCGTGCTTCTTCGATTGAACCACCAGAGGAATTTCCCATTTAGCTTTGTCAATTCGATACATGATGTCTATTGGAAACATTTCTTCGATTTCCTTATGAACGATGGGCTTGTATTTGTGAGCTAATTTATAAGGTCTCTTTTTTATTGGATTTTCTCCTGGAATGAGTTCAATTTTCATCTCCCATTTCTTCTACAAGTCCTTTTATATATTTATAGTCTCGTGAAAATACATCTTGATAATCTTTGAGTAATTCTATTATGTCAATTGTTTCCTTCTGTGTCTAATAGTTTCCTACTCATGCCAATTTTGGTTGATCGTCGTTTGATATGTTGAATTATTTAGTTTTAATTTCAACATTCATCCACTCTAGTGGTTTTGATTTGTCGAGATAGCATTCCCCTTCTTTGATTCTGGTGAAGCTCTCTAGGAAGTCGGGCTTTTAGTGGTCTTATTTTTCTTTCTTAGATATATTTAGTATTGATTTTACATTGTTTTGCAACACAAGGTGATCACTTTTCCATCGGAAGCTCTAGCCCGAACAAGTTATATTCTCCATGCCAATTCTTCATGTTGTCGTAGTTCCATTATTTTCTGTCGAAACAACGTTGCAAGTTGATGTCGAGCCTAGATCAACTGTTATCTTCCCTTTTTCCTTATGTGTAGCTGGAGTCAGGTTTTCTAAAAAACAATTGATCTGTCGTGCTTCTTATTTTAGATGTTCCTCTTCCGAGGTAAATTTGAAGTATTGGATAAAAAAAAAATGATGTCGAACCAATTTAGTGTATGGGCACAAGATTCTTCGATTTTGTACCATTTATTTGGTATTTCATCTAATTTTCTTGGAAACATGTAAGGCCATACCCTTTGATATATGTATCCTATTCAGTTCCATTCATTCTCACAATGGTGAATATGATCGACTGGGTCATACCCAACTTTTAAAATAGGGATGTCAACAAATTTATCTAGTTTCTTTTCTCTGAAATGTTCTACAAAGTAAGTCGATACATGTGTCCATGTTTGCAGTCACGGGGAATGTGTTTCCCACCACCTTGCATCTTGGCCTGTAAAGGTTTCTTCCAAGATTTGATTTCTTCCTTGTTCTCAAACATATTTAGAAACTTCCTTGGCATGCGTCGATGGAACATTTTTTTCGTTGTAACATAGCGACTTTTTCACCACGTTGTCGGTCGGAACAAGTGTAGGGTTTTGTCATAGTCTATTTTCATAAAATATAGGTACTGCTTGAATTGAATAGCATGTTCTAGAACGTTTAATTGGGATGGATACAACGGTCCAACAATCTTTTGAGTGTGCCTCATAATTTTCAATATGCTAGTTATATAGAGCTAAGTCAAAGTTGTGTCCGACCGAAAGGGGAGATTCGACTGAGATTTCTCCTTGTGATTTTGGTTCAACATAATCTCTTAGTTAATTGACTATTTGGTACAGACATCATGCTTCATGATATTCATCCAATGACTCACTCCAAGGTTTCCTTCATTAGGATCTAGAAGAATTAGTATTTTTCTTCCATTCCCTTTTAACTTGATTTTGTCTTTTTCAAGGGAGATATTTGTTTTCATTTGTCATCCCAATGACCGACCAAAAAGTGCTTCATATGCTATAATTCCCTTGACTAAGTTGACTGACGTCGATATACCCATGATATCATTTTCAAAATTTCTGATTATACCAACATGCTCTATTAATCTTTGATCTTCTAGATTTAGGTAATTTAGTGTTGGCACTAATGAAGGAAGACCAAGCCGTATCCATCTCTCTCAAGGTAGGATATTTACTTGTGATCCAAAGTCGATGATTCTATCCATTTCTCTCATGAGAATGACCATATAAAACAACGAATTCTATTCAAGACTATACGAGATATTGAAACCAAAGTTTTTATTATGCCAGGTTAAAATTTGTAATACGTTCATGTGGTGATTTTTTTTTTCCACAAGAAATTTCTCTTTATATTCAAAAAAATATAAGTATTTTCTCACAACTGTCCTTTCGAAGAACCTATTAGCAAACTAGAAGCTTCCATCAATACATATCTATGACTTGTTCTCAAAACATAGAACTTTCTGGCATCATCCAAAACAACACACATTACGAACAGGATACAAAAAAGAGGAGAAAACCCTCAAAGAAATAAGATTCAGGTATAAGGCTGATATGAACCACCCACTAAGAAGAAGTAAAAAAACTGTCTTTGATGCAAAATTAGAATAAATTCAAGTAACGAGTAGGACCCTCATTACCATCCTCCCACTGAGTAAAAGAAATGTTGCCAGGCAGATTTGATAATGCCTTCTTTGATAAATAGTCTGCTTCTATATTCTCTTCTCTACATATATGAGCAAATGAGATATCCTTGAAGGGTGGAAGAGTTTTTATTATCCTTTCCTTCCAGCTTTCTAGTGCTACCACCTGGAGGGCTCCCCTCTTATTTATCCATTCTATTACAATCTTGGAGTTGCCAAGCAATAGAATTTCAGAAATTGACAATCTTATGGCCAAAGTTAGAGAGGCCCAAGTCCCCAAGAGTTCAGCCCATGTCTTATACCCTTGCCCACAATTGAAATTTCACAGATAATAAGTGTTACTAATTATCATTATCTTGCCTCCAGCCCCGCTAATTCCACCCCTTTGTTGAGCTACTCTGTCAAACCAAGAAATAGCTTTTCCAACCGAGAAATTGACTTGGGTAACACAAGTAGCATTGACTCTTGCCTTGATTCCATAATACTAACAACTCCTACTGATTTGTAATCTACCTTCTGGAAAGAGGGTGTACCTGCATCAAAGATAGTTAAATTTCTTTCATTCCAAATGTACCAGCTAAGGAGAGTAGGCAGCGAAGGGTAAGATGGATTCACTTTTGTTAAGTTTTCATAACAATCACCCACCAATGAACTAGTCCACCCACTTGGTATATTTAGAACACTTATTACCTTATTCCAAACAATATTTGTGAATGAGAAATTCACAAATAAATGCATACCCATCTCACTACTTTCTTTGCAAAGGATACATATGCTAGGACCCACCCAACCTCTTTTTTGTATGTTTTCCCAAGTAAGGATCTTATTTTCTGCCACTAGCCATGTAAATAACTTAATTTTTAATGGGAAGTCCATTTCCAGAGCTTTCTCCTCCATCTAGCTACTTTAGTCGTCCAAATCTTTGCCACTACAACATTATACACATTTTTTACTGTTAGTTGGCCTGTGTTATCACCTCCTGTCCATAATAAAGCATCCGGGTGATCTTGAAGATGTATACCTGAGCCGGTAAGATTATTTATAAACTTTTCTCATTCAATAGATATATCTCCCTAGACCTCCAGGGTCGAAACGTCCAACCAGTTAGAGGATATAGCTCCCCAGGCTTGATCACAACACACTTGGTAAAGTAAATATACTTTTTTGTGGTTCAATCTCTCCATTATCTCATTTGATAATAGTGAATCATTACCCAGACCTAATATAACATCCCCCCCTATAAAAATTGACTTCCTAGTGCCAAGATCCCAAGCAAGCCACTGAAGAACAAGCGATAAAGCATTAATTAAGTTTTTTCAGGTCTGAGATCTGAAGGACACCTTCGTCAATGCTAATATTAACCAAGTGTGTACCTGTTCATGAGGAAAATACTTATCTTTTTTCACCCTATTCAATATACCAAGTTTTGTCAAAACTCTCCATAAAGTATTCGATGTCAGGGCCTGATAAAAAATGTAAAGATTTCTTATTCCCCATCCTCCAAAGAGTTTTGGCTTAGAAACCGATTCCCACTTGCACAAATGAAAACCTATGCTCTTTTTATTTCCATACCAAAGAAAAGAAAATGCCATCTGGCTAATTTGTTTTAAAACTAATAGAGGAATATGCGCTAAAGCCAACCAGTAAACTAGAAGGCTTTCCAAGACAACTTTAACAAGAATATACCTGCCTCCCAAAGATAATAGCTTGTTGCACCAGTGATTGATCATGCATTCAAACTTTTCTAGGAGCTAGCTCCAATCCTCAGCTCTATAGCTCTCCATTTTTAGAAAGTACCCTAAGTAATTGAATCCCCCAGAGATGTTTTTTGATTCAATTATGTATAAATTTTTTATCTCTTCTATAGTATCTTGTTGTATTCCCGAGTGCAGAGAACTCGATTTTTGAATATTGACTCTCATCCCCAACACCTTAAGGAAATTATCAAGATTTTTTTTAATCTCAGTCTATTCAGACATCTTGGCATTTGTCATGATAATCACGTCATCCACAAATAGAAAATGTAAAATATTTATCAGTCTAGAAAATTTAATCTCGGTCAAAGTCCCTTTCGCTCGTCCCTTTTTTAGTATGATGTTGAGACCTTCCATCACGAGAATGAATAAGAAGGGTCATAGAGGACATCCCTAGCGTAACCCACACTCGCTTTGGAAGAATTTTGTCATCTCCCTATTGATCAAAACAACAAAATAAGTAGAAGTTATACAACCCATTGCCAAGTTTGTAGTGACCACCTAAAATCCACATTGGAGAAGGACAAGATGCAGAAAGTCCCAATTGATATAGTCATATTCCTTCTCTAGATCCAACTTCAGAATGATAGCTTGCAATTTTTTTTGGTTTATGATGTGCAAGCACTCCTATGGTGTGTCGATTGCGTCTAATATATGTCTTCCCTTTAGGAATCCTAAATGTTCTTTCGAAATCTCATGAGAGAAGATAGGGCGAATCCTCCTTGCAGTTATCTTTGATATAATCTTATAGAATAAGTTATAAAGAGATATTGGGCGGAATCAGAAAACGTGCTGGGGCGATTTTCTTTGGGAATCATAGAAATGAATATGGAGTTTATCTTATTTATTACTTCCGAAGGATCAAATTCTATTACTGAGAAGGGGGAGGGGGGGAGGGGGGTGGCGGCGGGCGGGGTGAATCAGTAATAGGACAATTATATCATTTTTTACTTATTAATGCAAAACAAAATCTAAACATAGTATTCTATCATGGAACCCAAATGCGAAAAACCACAAACTCTTTTCTATTAACTGCAAAATTTGTTTTACATGTTACATAGAAGGAAGATGTACTTCCTCTTTGATCAGCACCAACTGATCAGTATGCACCCACACCCTGGTTTACCAACACCAACTATTAGGAGGCTACGACCCCCTGTTTAGTCTGCTAAAACTAACAAGGAAGCACCAACTCCCTTTGCAAGCACCAACTTGCCCTTGCACCACCCAACCACCCTGAATGCATAGTTATTAGCTTTTCTTCCTGTAATCTTCTTCAGCTTTTGATCTTCTTTCCTAGACTGTAGAGACACATTATTCTCACCACTTTTTCTCGTTTATATACTCTTCAAAAGGGTGTGAAATTTAAAACATCATGTCCCTTTATTTGAACCAATATACGTTTTCATTTAAAATGATAATTAAACTTTAATTAATATTATTTTTCATTTTTATTCATTATTCATGTTTTTCATGATTTGTTCTCTTTTAATCATGAGTGTGTATCGGTTCATTTTTATCATGAGTTGATCACAGACATGGATCGACTCATTAGATTGTACTCTTGTTTCTGCTGC
>JASDQU010095736.1:0-11273 GCA_032191745.1 Picea mariana | reverse complement strand
TATTATTTTTCATTTTTATTCATTATTCATGTTTTTCATGATTTGTTCTCTTTTAATCATGAGTGTGTATCGGTTCATTTTTATCATGAGTTGATCACAGACATGGATCGACTCATTAGATTGTACTCTTGTTTCTGCTGCATTCTCGGCTCACCAATAGACCATATTCGATCATAATGCCTCTTCGATTAACTTAATTATAATCATTGTTTTATCATTTTTACAGTGAAGGCTTTCCATAAATTGATCGTTGTCATGGATCAATTTAATCCTTTAAATTCGATCCTGAATCTCTGTTAATTTTATAGAGACCAAATTCCATGGAGGCACTTCCTTTAAACCATCATATATGTCTATGGCATAGTACAATAGGCTTTACCAAATCAATGGTCACAATTCACTATTTTGATGAACGACTGACGTGATTTCGGTATTCTGATGCTTGGGTCTTCGTTACTTGAAACCTTACAAAACTTATGATTATGATATCGCCGATACAATCGAACGGTTATATTCCCCACTGACATGGATGGTTGTCGGAGTTTCGACATTTTTCCCATCGAGTATTCATGACCTCCAATAGCTCAAAGATCTTGATTATGATATCGCCGAAATGATCAGATGACTCACATACATCTCTAAACCAGATCAATGGTTAGTGTTTTATCCTTCCACTTTTGTAGATCGACGGATATGACTTAATCATGCATTGAGATGGATGGCTGTCATAATTTTGGGATTCTCATTGTGACGTAACTTGCCGATGTCACTTGTTGACGTGTCACAAGATTATTAGTTGCCACGTGTCATTCATATTCATGTTTTTCATGTACCTGAAATGATGTATCAACTTGACATGTGTCAGTGTCTTACTGTGCCATGTGTCCTTGTTGACGTGGTTCGCTGACCCACAGCCTTGATTCAACAATCCTCATTGTGTACTCCAAATCGACAGTCCTTATCTTATCGCGATTTCACATTTAGTCATTCTTGTAATGAAGGGTCTTGACACTCCATGTCGCGATCGCCGAAATAGAGCTTGGATGCACTAGCTCCTTTCCTTCTCATGACCATCAGTGGTGACCAGGGGCCAAGCCAGAGGAGTGTGTTGCGATTTCACATATCGTGAACTATTGATATGAGTTGCCTCACTCGAAGATTGTGAAACTCTAAAAATGATCCATGATAGATCAATAGTCCATAGCCTCGATGATCTGATGACTGACGGGGTTTCGAAACTTTGAACTCACAACCTCTTTACCTCACTTATCCTATCATTTCACATTGAGATGATCTGAAGACTGATGAGAATCGGGTTTAATCCGACGGCTTCTGAGGCTCTCAAATAAAATCAATGGTCATCAAGTTTCCTCGATCCAATGGTCTATATTTTATCACGATTTTGCGTTTCAGTATTTCAGAGGTTAGGGAACCTCCCTTCTTCCAACTCCTAATTTTCCCCATATCCAATATTCTGCTCTCATCGGATCGACAACCCATGTCGCTCCTCCTTTTTATCTTTGGATCTAACGGTCCACGTCACTCCTCCTCCTAAGCTTTGGAGTCTGAATGAGTTCATCACTTATCCTTCTTGTAGCTATGATGGATCTAACGGCCCATGGATATTTGTTCCTATTGTCTCCAACAATCTCTACCGTCCATCGAGATTATCGATGGCTCCTTCCTCTTAACTCGAAGCCAACCCTTCTAAGCTTAACTCATTCGAGTATTCACTTCTCTTGTTCACTCTTTCGATCTCTGCACAGTGTTGACATCTTCTTCTTACTGATACACTTGTTTGACATCAATGACAATCTCAACTATGGTAATTCATCATTAACAAGAGATCACCAATTCGACTGTTGACATCAGTGACAATCTGTCCAACAATCTCCCCCTTTGTCATTGAGGGAGACACACTAAATTCATATACAAAACTCCCCCTATGATGATGCTTTCCTCTTATGAAGTTTTTATGAAGTTTCTCTCCCCCCTTTGACATCAATGGAAAAGGGTTTCTTCTCTTATGATCTGTCTGTATAGTTGCTTCTCTGACCAATGATAAAGCATTCTACAATCAGTCTTTTTTTTATGTCATAACTGAATAACACCTTCTGTTGTTGATTGCTATCTCCCCCTGAATAGGTGCCAAATGATGCATTATTGTCTTGAGATATTTAGGTAGGAAGAAGATTACTCCCAATTTTTGCCTGAGATGTTCAATTACATATCTACTTAAGGGTTTTGTAAAAATATCTACCACCTGTTCTTGTGTTGGAACATATTCCAATTTAATGTTCTTGTTTTCAGCCTAATCTCTTAGATAGTGGTATTTTATGGGAATGTGTTTTGATTTTGAGTGTTGGACTGGGTTCTTAGAGAGACTTATCGCACTTGTATTATCATAGTGGATAATTGTGGGTTCTTCAAATACTATTTTGATGTCTTGTAGAGTTTGTTTCATCCATTCCACTTGTGTGCAACATTCTACTGCTGCAATATACTCAACTTTAGTGCTAGACAAAGATATTGAGGACTGTTTCTTGCTTATCCAAGCAACCAGTGATTCTCCCAAAAAGAATGCTCCTCCACTTGTACTTTTTCTATCATCTATACTTCCTGCCCAATCAACATTTGAATAGGCTTTTAATGTGAATGAGTCCTTGCTAGGATACCAGAAACCAAGATATATGGTTCCTTTCAAATATCTAAAGATTCTTTTTACAGCTTGAACATGACTCTTCTTTGGTTTTTCTTAGAATCTAGCCACCATCCCAACAACTTGCTTGACATTAGGTCTGGAAGCTATTGCATAGAAAAAACTACCAATCATTGATCTGTAGTATTTTGTATCTATAGCTTTGGACTCATCATCCTTGCTTAGTTTTCATCCAACTGTCATAGGTGTACTAACAAGTTTGCACTCCTCTAACTGGAATCTCTTAAGCATATCCTTAACATATTTAGACTGATGGATAAAAACTCCCCTTTTGGACTGTATTATTTGTAATCCAAGGAAGACATTTAGTTCGCCAAGCATGGACATTTCAAATTCTTGCTGCATCTTTCTAGCAACGTCTTCACTCATTTTTATTTCATTACAACCAAAAATGATATCATCAACCTACACTTCCACAATGATCAAGTTATTACCATCAATTTTGCAATAAAGATTGTTGTCTAGGTGCTTGTTTTAATCCATAGAGTGCCTTCTTTAATTTGCAAACATAGTCTCTTTTATTGGTTATTTGAAACCCATATGGTTTCTCAATATAGACTTCCTCTTCTAAATTTCCATTGAGAAATGTTGATTTGACATCCATTTGGTACACTTTAAATTTTTTGTAGCTGGAGAAAGCTAAGAACATCCTAATTGCCTCTAATCTGGCTATAGGTGCAAATGTTTCTTCATAGTCTACTCCTTCAACCTGAGCATAACCTTTGCATACTAATATGGATTTGTCCCTGATTACTTGCCCATCTTCATTCATTTTATTTTTATATACCCATTTAGTTCCAATGACATTTTTATCTTTTGGTCTAGGAACTAGTTCCCAAGTTTGATTTCTTTCAATTTGATCCAATTCTTCATTCATAGATTTAACCCAGTTCTCATCTTTACATGCCTCTTTGATTGATCTTGGCTCAATATGTGACAACAATGCTAATTATGTTTGATACAATAGTTGTCTTCTTGTTTGCACTCCATCATTCATATCTCCAATAATCAGTTCTTCAGGATGATTTTTCTGAATAATTCTTGAGGGTGTCTTTGTATCTCTTCTTGGAAATTGTTCTCTTATCTCTCCATCTTCACTATATTCTTCACTTTCACTAGTATCCATATCATCTTCTTCTCTTTCCTTTTCATTCTCTTCTACTTCTTTTAGTTGTGTATCGAATGTCTCATCATCATCTTCATTTTTATTTGTAGATATGGTCTCTTGATTTTTGATCCTTATCGTTTTTAGATCATCTACCTTGACATCTTCACTTTCAAAAATCTTATGTGATCTAATATTGTAGCATCTGTATGCCTTTTTGTTTGAAGCATATCCAAGAAAAATACCTTCATTAGATCTGGCATCAAATTTTCCAAGACTCTCATCTAGTCTTTTGATGTAGCATTTACTTCCAAAGACTTTGAGCTATTTCAATGATGGAGCTCTTCCAAACCATAGTTCATAAGGAGTTTATCATTGTTAACCCTGATCTGACCTCTCTTCAATACGTATAGAGCCGTGCTTATAGATTCCCTCCAATATCCATCTGACAATGTTGCTTCATTGAGCATAGTCATTGCAGCCTCCTGAACTGTTCTGTTCTTTCTTTTAGCAATCCCTTTTTGTTGAGGTGTTATGGAAGAAAAGAATTGTCTTTTTATTCCATGAGTTTCACAGAAGACATCGAACTCTTTTGAGGTGAATTCACCACCATTGTCTGTGCAAGATACAATATATATAAAATATGCAGAACAGAAATGAAATGCTAGAAATGACAGAATAACAGTAAAATATCCAGCATAATCTTCACAATACACAGAAATGATATACGAAATAGCAACAGAAATAGCACTTTGAATCAGATAGTGATGTTCACAGGCCTCCTCGAGGGGGCAACCTCCAGTCGAGCAGCGCTCTATTACAATAATATCCAAGCTAGGGTTTTTCATACCCTCAACCCTTATTTATAGTAAATATGTCTATTAAGAGAAGCATCTAGAGGAAGATCCTTCTAGAAGCGGAAGCTTCTATTAGGTCTTCTTACCTCCGCCTTATTCTATTTTATTGAAAGGTCTTATTAATATTGACCTTTATTACATCCGAATACATTGATCTACCTATGTGCGGGTTAGGACCTTAACAGTTTGATCTAAGACATTTGATTTTTGTCTCCCTTTCATTTTCAACAAGGGTTTTAAAAGCTTTGAATTTGTTGAGTGCTTCTGATTTTTCCTTGAGAAAACATATCCATCTCATTCTAGTATAGTCATCAATGAAAAACATAAAGTAAGAATCTCCTTGTAGACTCTTGGTTTTCGTAGGTCGACATAGGTTAGTGTGAACAAGCTCTAAAGGTTTAAAGGTTGTGTATTCTTTTGTTTTGAACCTTACCCTAGTTTGTTCCTTAGTTGACAATGTCTACACATAAAATTTGAGGGTTTTATGATTTTTGGAAAGTTTCTTACTGCACCAAGGTTGCTAACTTTCACAATATTTTCAAAGTTAATATGCCCCAACCTCCTATGCCATAACCAAATTTCATCTACTAAATTTATATGACACTCCTCATTTAATTTTTCATCTAGTATATATACATTTTCAGGAGATCTAGGAGAAGTACCAACTAATTTTCCTGTGTCTTCTCTCCTAATTTCACATTTTTGGGAATCAAAGATACAGAAGTGTCCCTGATCACAAGTTTTACTGACACTTAATAAACTAGTCTTCAATTTATCGACAAGTAGTACATTTCTATCTTTTTCTTTTCCCAGGCTCATACTGCCTTTCCCAAGTATGTTACTTGAAGCATTATCACCAAATGTAACTTTACCTTTTTGTTTATTTAAGTCTAAAAACTTGTCCTTTTTACCTGTCATATAATTCGATCATCCACTGTCAACATACTAGAGATCCTTTTCATCTTGAGTTTTTAGGGCAATAAGGCATTCCCTTTTTTATGTTTTTTCTCTCCAAAGTTTCTTCTGCTCTCTAATGAACATGGGTTGTTATGAAACTTCCATTAGTCTGCAATTAATGGCTTTATGACCATGGTTATGACATCGGAAGCATTGTAAGTCCCTTTCTTGTAGAGGTTCAAAAGACTTATAGTTTCTGCTCTTAACTTGATTTGCTGCTTGTTTATCCTTGAGGATATAATTCTTAACCTTCAGATTTTTCTTTTTATATGCTCTACAATTTATAGCTTTGTGTCCAAAATTAGAGAAAACATAGCAGTAACCAGGAAAAATGCGAGGATACCTGTTTTGGTAGAACTTCTTTGGTATTGTCTTGCCTTCTTTCCTGATGGGTGGAGGTAATCTTCTGGAGTTCTAATCATTACTTATCTTCTCTTCATTTTTCTTCTTGAATGTACTGCGAAGAGCATCTGCATAAGATTTTGAGTTAACATGGATTTCCTTTTGAGAATAACCTATTCCATTTTTATTTCCAGAATCCCTTTGCGCTGTAATAATCTTATCTAATATTTTAGAGCTATTTTCAGATTTTGTTTGAATGATTTTTGTATCCATCTCCTTTTTCAGATGAACTACTTTGCCTCCATCCTTTCAACAGTGATTTGTTTTTCTTTAAGAGACTTTTCCATACTTTCTTCAATCTTATTTGCTTCTAATATTTGTTTTTTCAGATTATTCATAAGTTTTTCCATCTCCTTTTCTTCTTTTTCATTTTTTTCTTTCTATTCAACTACAAAACTTTTCAACTGTCTATATCTGGTTTTGTATTTTCTTAATTCATCTAAGGCACTGAGAAGTTATTCCTCCATATTAACTTCTTCTTCATCTTCTAACTCTTTCTCATGTTTAATTTTTTTTATATCATTAGATTCTTCAATACCTAAGAAAAGTACTTCATCATCATTAGATTCATTGTTGTCACTAGATTTTGACAAGCTGTTGTTTTCTTCTTTTGAGTAGAAATTATTTTTCCCTTTGTAGAACTTTTTCTTGTAGTTGAATTTTTCTTTCTTATGATATTGTCTGGTTTTATTTTCTTCATCTTTAGGGTCCTCCTTGGGATAGGGACACTTGGATGAAAAATGGCCAACTTTTCCACAATTAAAACATTTGAAAGGAAGCTTGCCTTTGTACTTCCCTAATCCTTTCTGAAGTTTTCTAATAAAGTTAGCTTCCTCCACATCGGATTCTTCATGATGACAGGATTGAAGTTTTTGCTTTAGATTTATCTTTTCCTTGGATGCTTTGAAAACTATTTCATCTTTTGTTGATTTATTATTTCCTGTTCTCATTTCATATGCTGTAAAAATCCCATGGAGCTGGTCAACTGTGAGTGAGGTTAGATCGTATCTATCTTCAATTGAGGAAATATTTGCATCATACCTCATCGGTAATGACCTTAGTATTTTTTTCACAATGGTTTTATCTGTAACTTCTTCTCCTACCGCTCTAATTGAGTTGACCACTTCATCTACCCTATGAAAGTATTCAACAATATTTTCTTCTTTTTTCATTTTCAGATTTTCAAATTGAGTTCTATAGGTCTGTAGTTTGGCTTCTTTGACTTTGTCATCTCCTTCATATACAACCTCCAATTTGTCCTAGATTTATTTGGCCGATTTGCAATGCATAACTTTCACACATATAGAGTCAGTCAACCCAGCTAGAATTCCATTAACTGCTCTTGAGTTATCATTGCAGATTTTCTTTCCTCCAGAGTCTTTGGCTGGAGTAGTTGGTGTAATGTAATTGTTTACAACATATTTCCAGATATCAAAACCAATCGCAAACATAAGTTTTTCATTCTTATTTTCCACATAGCATAGCCTTCTCCATTGAACAATGGTGCTTTGTTGTTAGACATTCCTTCTTGTTGACCCATCTTCAAGATCTACCTTCAAGTTTGTTAGACTATTGTTGAAGGAACCTTTCTCTGATACCAATTGAAGGATCAGATTCTGTTACTGAGAGGGGGGGGTGAATCAGTGACAGGACAATTATATGATTTTTTACTTATTAATGCAAAACAGAATCTTAACACAGTATTTTATTGTGGAACCCAAATGGGTAAAACCACAAACTCTTTTCTATTAACTGCAAAATTTGTTTTGCATGTTACATAGAAGGAAGATGTACTTCCTCTTTGATCAACACCAACCGATTAGGATGCACCCACACTCTGGTTTACCAGCACCAACTGGTAGGAGGCTATGACCCCCTGTTTAATCAGCTAAAACTGACAAGGAAGCACCAACTCCCTCTGCAGGCACCAACCTGCCCTTGCTCCACCCAACCACCCTGAATACATAGTTATTAGATTTTCTTCTTGGAATCTTCTTCAACTTTTGATCTTCTTTTCTGGACTACAGAGACACATTCTTCTCACCACTTTTTCTCATTTATATACTCTTCAAAGGAGTGTCAAATTTAAAACATCGTGTCCCTTTATTTGAACCATTGTACCTTTTCATTTAAAATGATAATTAAACTTTAATTAATATTATTTTTCCTTTTTATTCATTATTCATGTTTTTCATAATTTACTCTCTTGTAATCATGAGTGTGTGTCGGTTCATTTTTATCACGAGTTGATCACAAACATGGATCGACTCATTAGATTGTACTCTTGTTTCTTCTGCTTTCTCGGCTCACCAACAGACCATATTCGATCATCACGCCTCTTCGATTAACTTAATTATAATCATTGTTTTATCATTTTTATAGTGAAGGCTTTCCATAAATTGATCACTGTCATGGATCAATTTAATCCTTTAAATTTGATCCTGAATCTCTGTTAATTTTATAGAGACCAAATTCCATGGAGGCACTTCCTTTAAACCATCATATATGTCTATGGCATAGTACCATAGGCTTTACCAAATCAACGGTCAAGATTCACTGTTCTGATGAATGACTGACGAGATTTAGGTATTCTGACCCTTGGGTCTTCGTTACTTGCAACATTACAAAAATTTTGATTATAATATCATTGATAAAATTGGACGGTTATATTCCCCACTGAGATGGATGGTTGTCGGAGTTTCGACATTTTTCCCATCGAGACTTCTTGACCTCCAACAACTCAAAGATCCTGATTATGATATCGCCAAAATGATCAGACGAATCACATTACATCTTTGAAGCAGATCAATGGTTAGTGTTTTATCCTTACACTATCCTTCCACTATTTTAGATCGACGGATATGACTTAATCATGCATTGAGATGGATGGCTATCGTAATTTCGGGATTCTCATTGTGACATAACTTGCTAACATCACTTTTTGACGTGTCACAAGCTTATTAGCTGCCACGTGTCATTCATATTCATGCTTTTCGCGTACCTGAAATGATGTATCAACTTGACATGTGTCATTGTCTTACTGTGCCACGTGTCCTTGCTGACATCGTTTGCTGACCCACGACCTTGAATCAACCGTTCTCATTGTGTACTCCAAATCAACGGTCCTTATCTTATCATGATTTCACATTTTGACATTCTTGTGAGAAGGGTATTGACACTCCATGTCACGATCGCCGAAATAGATCTTGGTTGCACTAGCTCCTTTCCTTCTCATGACCATCGGTGGTGACCAGGGGCCAAGCCAGAGGAGTGCGTCGTGATTTCTCATATTGTGAACTCCTGATATGAGTTTCCTCGCTCGAAGACCGTGAAACTATGAAAATGCTCCATGATAGATCAATGGTCCATAGCCTCAGTGATCTGACAGCTGACAGGGTTTCCACACTTTGAACTCACAGCCTCTTTACCTCACTTATCCTATCCTTCCACATTAAGATGATCTAATGGCTAACATGAATCGTGTTTAATCCGATGGCTTCTGAGGCTCTCAAAGTAGATCAATGGTCGTCAAATTTCCTCGATCCAATGGTTTGGATATGATCGTGATTTCACGTTTCAGTATTTCAGAGGTTAGGGCACCTCCCTTCTTCCGACTCCAAATTTTCCTGATATCCGATATTCCACTCTCGTCGGATCGACGACCCACGTTGCTCCTCCTTTTTATCTTTGGATCTAATGGTCCACATTGCTCCTCTTCCTGAGCTTTGGAGTTTGAATGAGTTTAGCACTTATCCTCCTTGCAACTATGCTGGATCTAACAACCCACGAATATTTGTTCATATTGTCTCCAGCAATCTTTACTGTCCATCGATATTATCGATGGCTCCTTTCTCTGAACTTGAAGCCAGCCCTTCTAAGCTTAACTCATTCGAGTATTCACTTCTCTTGTTCACTCTTTCTATCTCTGCACATTGTTGACATGTTCTACTTACTGATATACGTGTTTGACATCAATGACAATATCAACTATGGTAATTCATAATTAAAAACAAATAATCAATTCAACTATTGACATCAATGACAATTTGTCCAACAACTTCACCTCTTATTCTCAACTCCTCCACAACCTCCAACAAGTCTTTCCCAACTACCTCAGAAAAATGGAGAAAAAATTCAACAGTCTAACCATCAGGCCCCAAACTCTTATCCTTTGTAAATCCCTTTAATACTTCTAGTATTTCCTCCTTTGAGCATGGTTTTTCTAGAGCCGGTACCTCCTCCTCCTTTATCATCCTAGGAAAGAGCCTAACAATATCAATCTGATCACCTAAAAGATTTGTGCCCGAACCCTGATAGAAATATTTAAAATGGTTGATAGCGACTTTTTTTATGTCCTCTTGATGCATATGGGTCATACCTGCATCATCCTCAATCTCCCATATATTATTTTTATTCCTTTGAAAGTTGGCGAAGTGATGGAAGAACTTTGTGTTTTTAACTCCGCTGGTTATCCAAATTGCCCTTCTTTTCTATCTCCATTGCTCCTCCTCCTCCAATAGTTTTTTTTTGTGTGATTCCTCCAGAAATCTCACTTTGATATCATAGTCCTCACACTGGATACATTGTGCCTTCAGACGAATGAGATCATCTAAGACTCTCTTCAGTTTGACCATTTCATCACATTCCCTTGTCCGTTTTTCTTTTGACCAGATCTTTGCTCGCACTTTCAAACATGCTAACTTCCTTACCAGTCTACTTTGAGCTTCCTCTTGGAGATGTAGGGAATTATCATTCCAAAATTCTCTAACCAGTGAATCAAAAGTAACCTCTTGTAACCAGGCTGGGTTTAATTTAAAAGGAAAGGCGACCTCAAATCTTTCTTCACCCAACTATAGAAAAATTGGCGCGTGATATGAAATAAAAGGATATTCGACCCATGCATGGAATCTACATGAATATGTGAGCACACTTTCTACCACGTAGAACCTTTATAATCTCTTTGAGATCCCTTCATGTCTAGACCTCCCATTCCTCTAGGTCGTCACCACCTCAGTCGGAGCCACATCCACCAACTTATTTTTTGAAAATAACTGTTTAAAAAACACCACCAGAGAATCTGCCAGTGTTGACTTTCCCCAAATATCCTATGAACCGGTAGTTAAGTTCATGTCACCTGCCAGAATCAAGTCTTAAACAACTAAAAGACTGAGACGAACAATGTTTGTCACACACAAATAATCCAAAATATCTGGAATATAGTAACCAAATCCAT
>JASDQU010095735.1:9741-21739 GCA_032191745.1 Picea mariana | reverse complement strand
GGTCGTTCAGACCACATGGAATCATTCCTTCTTTCCCCATGCAGTTAGGAGAAAATACCATGTGCATCAAAGTTGAAGTGGTCGATGCGCCTTTAGACTACAACCTTTTGTTAGGGAGGAGTTGGAATTATGCAATGCATGCAGTGGTTGCTACAATTTTTTGTCTCTTTTTGTTTTTGCATGAGGACCATGTTGAGGGAAATATATGAAATGATCTTACTCAAGCATTTTCATATTTTTCTTCACTAAAGAAAAATATATGGGAATCTCACCCTATGTTTGTAGCCAACAAAAATAAAATCCTAACTCACAAGTATTAATTACAAGTGCTTAGGCTAGTCTTTTATCAATAAAAAGCTTGTTGGAAATTTACTTTTTATGCAATTTTCTGAATATAACATTTGCTAAAATAAATGTAGAGACATAAGTAAATACACCAAGATGATAACCAAGATAGATGAGACATAAAGGAATCCTTTATTTCATTCCAATTCACCAAAGAATCACTCTCTTTACAAAATCTCATGCAGAATTTTAGGACCAAAGTCAAACTTAGAGATCCTTGATGGAACATACAAAAGGACCTATGATAGAAAATCAAAATTGAACTCTAAAAAGATGGATCAATTTGCCACAGATTTCTTCCCACTCGACTCTGCACAATAGCCTTTGTCAGTCATGAAAACTAATTCACAAATAGACAAGTCTACACAAACTATCAAAGATAGATCAACACCTCTGAAAAACAAGTGTCTGAATGATGTAATTCAACCCTGAATATTGCTATCTACAATAAGACCCTGCTATCATAAAAAAGAATTAGGCTTGGATAAATTAATGAATGAATGAAAACTGAATTATCTCAACATAAAATCAAAGAGAAAACCTTATTACGCTACTCCTTCTATCCTCCACTTGTTCCTCCCTTTCCTTTTGCTTTTAAACAAATTAGAATTGGTTGAAGTAGTTGAACCAACTCATTAGTTAAGTTAATTAAAAGACTCAACCAAATTTTAGTTAGGGGGAAAATCAATAATCATAATAAGGGTTATAAATAAGTAATAACTAGTAGGTGGGACCCCTTGTGACTCCCTTTAGCTCATAACAATCATAACATAACTAGTTAGTTAAGTAAAACACACCTCCTTGTGACTCCCATCAACATATTCACACTTGACAATTTAGCTCATGATATTTGAAATTATTTTCAAAAAATATTACTCATATATCCAAAAATAAAACATGTTGTCCAAAGATTCCTGAAGTCAACTTTCATCAACAATAGATAAAATAAAAACTCAAAAGCCATATTTCCCACTCTGTGATGCAATATTTCCTTGATTGTTGCTGTCACCCTTTGATTTTCCTGAATTTTCCTTTGGTTGCGCTGAGCCTTTAGGCCTAATATCGCTTATCACGTGAGAACAATTGTCCCTCAAATGCATCCGGGAAGACACAGATTTGTCAGAGCCATTGGAGGGCGAGGAAGAGGTAGGAATGGATTTTCCTTTGTCAGGGGCATGGTGGGCCTCAATTTTCAATCTCTTGCTAGCATGGGAGGATTGCAATGGTGAGTGGTCAGAATAAACTTGGAAAATATGGTTTTTAGGCAGAGGAGTAGGAAAAGACAAATTGGGCCGGCCACAATGTTGGGAGACAGCCGAGTGAACAATCTCTTGCCATCCATCATTTCCAGGAACCTCAGGTTGCAATGAGACATGAGGGGGCATAGGAATACCAAGGGCTTGTGGAACTTGGAAGGGAGGCCTTTTAGGCCTAGGTTGGACCACTCCTTGCCCAATCTAAATGAAAAATCTGGCCTGAAACAATTGGCCTAACTCTTTTGATTCAACGTAAAAATGTATGGAGAACCTTTGCCTTCTTGGGCCTCTGTTCCAATTACCTCTCCCTCAGTTGCCTCTGCCATGGTTACCGCGGATGAAAAAACTCATTCCTGTATGCATGATTGATTAGAAAATAGTATTTTAAATAACCATACATGAAAACTCTTTAAAAATATGAAATATATTTTGGCCCAGTAACGCATCAGACTCATGCAATCCAATCCATAAAAATTGTTAAATTGTTTGTCAATGAGTAGGGGGTGAACAAAGGGTTCTAGGATATGTGAGGGGTTTGTATTGAGAGAAACATGATATAATGAGGGGGAAAAGAACATGGTTACTGCTCAATGAAAGCAATAATAAACTGTAATGCAAACCAAAGAAAACTTTCACTATAATCCAACCAAGACAATGTAACCTCCGACTGCTTCAATATAGAATTTTCCTTGACTGTAATCAATTTTAGAATAGGGAGTGAAAAATGAATGTGGGAAGGCAATGGGGTTGTAATTAGTGAAAAGAGAAATAATTGTAGGGAAAGAGAGAGATTACTGTTCAAAAAATTAATCAAGTGATTCATAAGCCATTCTGTAAAAGGAACCACCTCAACCAAATGACCAGTGAGACCCAAAACAATTACTGTGTAAAGTTCAAACAATTATGTGCATCAACTTTCTCACTGTAATCAAATATTTAACACAGTGCCATCAAACAAGACAGTCTGTGTTCCACAACCAACTACAGAGGAGCTCTACTTTTCTCATCTATCCAATTAACATCTTATAACAATTCTTAAATGTATAATAGTAACCATTTCCACTCTGTTCATCATCAGAATCAACCACTGCCCACACATTACTTCAATCATGAAATACACTCAAAAGTTGTGTTTCAAAATTGCAATGAAGCTATACTGTCACTATAATCATGTCTGTCATTGTTAAAATGAATGACATTCGTTAAACATACATAGTGGATTGTCAACCCAATAATCCAGATTTAAATTTCAAAAACCCTGACTCACCATTTAAACATACAGAGAACAGTCACCACTTTAATTCATGCTATGTTGTGAAATATACAACCATTTGATAAAACACAAATGCATTTCTGTGGCTATATAGGTCCAAAACATTCAAAATGTTGGGCTATCCATCTAACACAACCAGGCAACAACAACATACCCAACCTTATAATACAAATAATCGAATTGCAACAAAGCCATGTTTAAAAACTCTGTGACTTTCTTTGAGTGCGCAACCCAAAAAATATCCATAGCACACACAGTGGGAATCCATACCATAACACCACGATGCAATATTCTCATTTGACAATTTTAAACACACAGTCACAGTATCATTAAATCAAACTTATCGTGTCGAGCTATCGATCCAACACAAGGAGATAACAACATAATTGCTCAAATCAATCAAATTGCAATCAAAACCATACTGAGTAAAACTTGGGCTCATCCCTGACGACCCAATTGAAAAACCACACTTACTGCAGAGGAGCTCTACTTATGAAGGAGACAATGCAATTGAAAAACGAACTGCAGAGGAGCTCTACTTTTCTCATCTATCCAATTAACATCTTATAACAATTCTTAAATATATAATAGTAACCATTTCCACTCTGTTCATCATCAGAATCAACCACTGCCCACAGATTACTTCAATCATCAAATACACTCAAAAGTCATGTTTCAAAATTGCATTGAAGTTATACTGTCACTACAATCATGCCGTTCATTGTTAAAATGCATGACATTCATTAAACATACATAGTGGACATTCAACCCAATAATCCAGATTTAAATTGCAAAAACCCCAACTCGCCATTTAAATAGACAAACAACAATCACCACTTTAATTCACGCTATGTTGTGAAATATACAACCATTCGAAAAAACACAATTTCATTTATGTGACTTTACAGGTCCAAAACATTCAAAATGTTGGGCTATCCATCTAACACAACGAGGCAACAACAACATACCCGACCTTATAATACAAATAATTGAATTGCAACAAAGCCATGTTTAAAAAATTTGTGACTTTCTCTGAGTGTACAACCCAAAAAATATCCATAGCACACATAGTGGGTATCCATACCATAACACCACGATGCAACATTCCCATTTGAAAATTTTAAACACACAGTCACAGTATCATTAACTCAACCTTATCGTGTCGAGCTATCGATCCAATACAAGGAAATATCAATAGAATTACTCAAATCAATGAAACTACAATCAAAACCATACTGAGTAAAAATCAGGCTCATCCCTGAAGACGCAATTGAAAAACCATACTTATAGAGTGAATGGAAATGTCATAAACACCCCAATTGCAATGATCATTAGGACATTAAAAACACATAGTTACAGTAATCATTGAGTCGTGCTATAGGAATGCCACTCATACCAATGCATCAAGCATGAAGAGTCATTGTTCCTTAATCATTTTTAAACAGTGTCGGGTTATCTATTCAATAACACAAAGAGTCAACAACTGTGTATTTGATTTAACAATTCATTCTAATTAACCATGTTGGGATTATCTATCCAATAAAATAATTGAAGTGACTAGATGCCAAAACCAACACCATTGTCATATAATCAACGGGGTGAGCCAGTAATCAACTCTACTCCAATCCATAACAACCAATAGTAAACTCGACAGACCACAAAGGTCTTCTCTATCAACCCTCGGGCTTGAGGAGTCGAGGGTTTGTTCTGTGGACCAACACAGGGAGGCTAGAATCGACTCCTCTGAATTGTCGAAACCTCTGAGACCAATGGTGCACACACAGAGAAAACAATAATTAATTTCTTGTATAGGTGACAAATCCCAAGACAAGAGAGGCTATGAATAGAGGAGTAAGGCTCCAATTCAGCCTGGTAATGATACTTAACACACATGGGGTATAACCCTCGTGGCTCTCCAGTCAAACAACTACAATGCTGAGGTGCAAATAGGGCCAAGAAGAAGCAATATAACCCACTGTGCAACCATAAAATAGTGACAAAAACCCAATGCCCAAGTGAACAAAGCGCAGTGACACAAAACGCTTCCAACCATTAAACCCCATAATAGCTAAAGGACTGGGTATGGTGATACGAAATGTGTAAAGACAATCAACCACTCAAGACTAAACGAAAACCCTCCAACTAAATGAGAAAGGACGACATAGAGCCTTTATGGTTGCTAACACTCAGGATGACCCATAATGCTGTGACTTCAAATATTTGTGCAGAGAAAAACATCAACACTTCATTCCAAAAATCACAAATTTACGCAGTTCCAATACTTAAGGAAATCACAACCCATACATTCGAGCCAATATCCATTTCATAAATAGAGCAGACTCATGGATGGCCAAAAAAATGACATACCTATAATCCAAGCACTTTAAATGCGAGTTGGCTAAGCGGTTCCTCCCTGCTTGAAAATCGGAGCATAACCACAAAAACAAGGTTGAACAATAGCCCGACTAGAGTGGAAGCCAACGAAAGGAGTAAGGGTGACGTGCAATAAATGCACGTCACCTCCACCCTCAGTCAATCATTTCATTAGTACATGCCAACCATTAATCCATTAACCATTCATTTAAACCATGTATCGAAACCATCACCCACTAAAAGCCAATAGCGCGACCATATCACTTTTCTAACTTATGCCATAACATAAATCAACCATGTTCCATATAACTCAAAAAATCACATCACCATTAGCATCTATCACTTTGTCAAATGCACCACCCACATCCTATCCTTCCAAAATACCATATGCATATTAACCATATAACTCAATCAAATCACATAACCATTAACTTGCTAGCTAGGATTTAACCATAATCATTTTAATCTTTCATGCATGTAGTATAGTATATTTTTAGAGTTAGATCCCTTTTCCTTTTGCATTTGTTATAGTGTTTTTTCCTTTTTCTAACTACTTTTTATGTATTGTTACTAGCATGTCTACTATTGTTGGGTTACGAAAAAGGTATAAATATCTTCCTTTTTCCCACAGTTCATGATATGATTTTGATTGATTCTTTAGATAGTTAGGGATAGATAGGAAAGAATATGATTAATATGTCTCTTAGGGTTGTTATTAAAGTTTTATTAAATAGATTCTAAATTACGATTGGAATGGCTTGATTTTGTTACAGAATTGGACAAATAACTGTCAGAGATAACCAAAGAGATTTTGGCTATGCGCAAGCTATTGGAGATCAAAGACTTTTTAGGCACAAGGCAGTTTGAAGATAATACATTTACTATATTGTAATTTATAATAGTAAAGAAATCCTGAGGATATTTCAATCCTTAGGATATCTTTATTTACCCAAACTATTGTAATATATAAGTGGGTGATAGATCCAGAAAAACAAAGGAAAAAAATGCATTCAAGTAATTAGATTCTGAATTGTTCTGCGCAAGTAGTTTTTGTAAATGTTTTACCAACCATGGAATCAATGAAAGTTTTGAGTGTTTTTATCATCCATGTGTTCTGAGTTTCTCGTAGTAGTACTTCTGAAGACTGAGGGCCCAGTCTGAAGGAGCTACTGTCTCGTTCTATAATTGTATCAATTCAAAGTTTGATTTCCATTTTGTGATTCAAATCCCTTTTACAACAACCAATGATAAATGCATAAGTGTGTTAATGATTTTATGATTGTTTGTGTATAGAAGACATACATTTTGAATAGTTATTAATGATTGTTGTTATGATTTCCATTCCTGAAGTTATTGCTTGACAGTTCCTCACGTTTTCATCTACGTTGTTCCTTTTCCTTAGATTTACGATTGCTATTCCTTTCAAGTTACAATAGTTGTTCCTTTCCAGTTACAATAGTTGTTCCTGTCGGTTAAAGTTACAATAGTTGTTCCTTTCAGCAAAGTTACATTAGTTGTCCCTTTCGATTAGATTATAATTGTTGTTTCTTTCCGCAGATAGAGTAATTTGTCATTTCCCTTCCAATGATCAAAATTCATAATTGATAGTTAATTTTGCAAGTCCTTAGTTAGATTCAATTACTGCTTTCTAGTTAAGTGAATTCAATAGATTAATTAGTTCCTTTCCATTTCATAGCATCTTAGTAATCAGATTTCAATTCCAGTCAGTTCTTAGAATCTTTGGTGAACGTTTGAGGAACTCGATTGTTGATAAACTTAGATTTGGTTTAGCTACATGATTTTAGGCTACCTGCATAGACTTTGCCGATATTCTTGAGATAAAAGATGAATCTCCGGGTTGATAAATTAATGTTAAACTAAGGTTGTTTTTAAGACATCTTTAGACACCAACAGTTGTGCAGGTGTCCCAAGAACATATAGGAATGGTATCAATGAATAACATAGGCCATAGTAACATAAAGAGCCAATACTTCATAAGCCCAATCCATAGCCAATAAAAAGAAGATCTCATCAACCATGTAAGTAGTGTCGAACATCAACACAAACATAAAATATGAACCATATCTAATCTCCAATCTACAAGGAGGTCCCACCTACTACTATTATTTAGTTTTTATAATAATAGGCCTTAGAAACACTTTGCGGGAAAAACTTCATCGCAATTTTAATCGTCTACAAACTAGAGACTCCACAGGGAAATTTGTTTTCAACAGATTTAGAACTCAAAATTCATGGTTTCACAGACTAATAACAACAGTCAAGAAGATATACCAGGAAGATTATGCAATAGGGGGAAGTGAGCAGATTAAGTGGAAAGATGACCGAGAATTTGGGAATAATTCATGCAAAGTGTTATGAGGGGTTTTACCACTGTATGCATAATCATTCAACCAGAATATGCTCTTAACTTCAAGGAAATATTTTTTTAGACTTTCACTTAAAATCTCAATGGATGAAGAAATGGCAAGAAGAAGCGAGAGATAACCAATTCCTTACAAGACAATAGTGGAAATATATAACAATTTCAAGGGTCCTTCAGAGGAGACATCATAACATCTGTGTAAGATTGATTGTTATTTACTAACAATGTTTTGTAGGAGTGTCACTATGGCAGAATTGATCCAACATCCTATCTTGACCAAATTATCTAAAAGATGATAGGGAACAAAATCATGACAGAAGTAAAAATGCAGAAATTAAACAACAACAATAAAAGACAAAAATGAAGAAGACGGAAAGAAAAGTCTTAACTCATAAAGATGAAGTCAAACTACTGTAAATAAGAAAATAAGCACAAAAAAAGAAAGCAGATCTAGGCTACTAGTATACAGAAAATCCAGACAGCATTAGAACTTTTCACGTTGGTCCTTCGCAATATTTCAAGCGAGGGATGTTAGCGCTGTAGGAAAAAAATTTCTTCTGTAATTCGTTTAAAATGTAAGAGTTAGTGTCCAAGACAAAATAAATTTGGAAAGGACCCAACACTTGGAATTCTGATGTAATTATCAGCCCCTTGATGCACACAATTAGATCGTCAAGATAGAGATGTATACTGACCAATTCATCAAAAGTCGCGTGCATAGGTCTTTTAAAAGAAGTACTTGGATCAAGTAAGCCCGAAGTCAAGAATTTATAAGACATAGTACTGTAATTAGTGATAAAAGTGGTTTTGTGAACATTTTCCCCTTTTACCTTGATTTTATTGTAACCCAAAATTTCGTCAAGTAAGAGCTTCAACTGTGACTCTACAACCTGATGCAGAATTATTTTCATATTGAGGGGAGGAAAAGGATTTCTCATAATATCCTGACTGAAAGTGTGAAAATGAATGTTGGTTCTAATATGATTAGTATTCTTCGAATCAGGTACCCAATTTGGAACCCATTCAACGTGGACTAAAAAAATAATCCTAGCCCTTAAGAAATATCCTAACTCCCTTAGAAAGGTTCCTTCAAGTGCAGAGTTAACAAGTCTTTGTTTCTGCCTAGCTGGTTTCATAGTATGCTGAATAAGACCTGGATCAAAACCATGAAGATCCTCATAAGGCCAAGAAAAAAACTGTTGAAATCCACCAAGTAGTTTGGAAAACTTCATTACTTCTTTATCAGAACATTGGGTACTTATGTTATCACTCGCTGAAGATTTGAGTTCTCCAATGTTCAAGGAGATGATTTCTCCCACCTTCATTCGTAACTCCTATTCTTTCTATTTTTATTTATTACCTACATCACTCGACGAAAATGAACTCTCAAGAGGAGTCAAGCCCTCAGGAATCTTATTGTTCTCTATAGATATAATCTCCTCGGGCTTAAGAGTTTCATTCTGAATGAAAGCACAAATGCTCTTATTATTAGGGAGGGCCTGCCAAGATTCTACATTGTCAGGGATATATGGACGATATAGAGATTGAAAATAACAATCAGGCCTATGAGACAAAAGTTGTTGATTAGGAGAAGCTGCAAAGACAGTTAACCGACCAACCATTGACTTAAACTCCCTCTTAACATGAGTGACATTGAAAGATAGAAGGTTAGAGATAAGCGCCCAAAAAATTTGGGAGTATCGTTCCATCAACTTGTTGATGGGAGAGCACATTTTACATATCAAGTTCACAACAAGATCAGAATCTCGAAAACTGAAAGGTGACCACAACCAAGATTAAGGGCGTTTTCAATGCCCAATAATAAAGCTTCAAACTTAGTGACATTGTTAGTACAAGCAAACTCTAACCCGTAAGACAGATTATGAATTTTTCCTCCAGGGTAAACCAAGATAATTCCAACCCCATTACCTTCATTAGAGCGTGAACCATCAAAGTGCATATGCCACATATCGTCATCTAAACCAATTTTTTTCAAAGGAATATTATCTTCTTCGACAAAGATGGAATACACTCTTAGGTCCTCTTCGATATAGTTTATGCTATATTGTGGAACACTCTCTATGTAGGGTGAAATTACTCCCTCTCTAAGGACTATATTGTTCTTACCATTCTGAGGAATGGATAAATGTGGCCCATCGAGTGAGAGGTATCCACCTGTTAAGGCTTGCCAATCTCTTCCCAAAATAATTGAGTAATTTCTTACATGAATATCAATTACCTGAATGTTGAGGGTTTTCCTTATCTCAGGATGAGCCCATAAAACCAAAATCACATCCTTAATCTTGCCTATGGTTGTTTTTTGTAGACTATTATAGGAGAGAATTCTTCTGGCATTTTCATTTGTAGAAGACAAGCCTAGCTCTTCCATAATAATATTCGACATCACACTGGGGCCCGAACCACCATCAATGAGGAAACAATGGGCAATCTTATCAATGATATTTACATAAATATAAAAAGGGGGATTTTTTATAGGGTATCTAAAGTTATGTACACCTACTTTATTTACAGAATAATCCTCTTCGTTCACCTTTTCGGAAATATTGGCTACAATGAAATATTTTCCTTCCATGAATTGTTTCAGATCCATCTGTTGTTAAGGGACGATAACCATGTATAGAAGGGATGCATTTGCTTTGATGTTGGCCAACTAATTCAAGATATTGTATTTGGAATAGGGGAGAGGGGGAGTGATTCCTTGACTATTAGGAATTTTAAGAACTTGGAGAGTAGCAATGGTTGAGGATGAGCTCTGTCTAAAAGAACTACGGGGAGGATCAAATTTTCCCTTGGGAGCATAGGATTTGTTCCTAGTATTGAAGACCATGACATCTTCTGGCTCTGCAAAATATAGGAAAATGATAGTAGCTTCTGGTATTTTACCAAAGATATTATCTCTGAAACTCTTATTTACCTCACATGTGGTTTCCTCATGGTGTTCCTCACAAAAGTTACACCAACTCTAAGGAAGGATAGCTTTAGTTTGAAATTTTTTTTCAACCGGATTTCTAAAGGGGGGTGCAGAAGAGGATGAAGCTCCATGGGTGAGAGGGGAGACAGTTCCCTTCCTCTCATACACTATCATACAATTGTTCATATCTTGTACTAGATGTAAAAGGGTAGATATGTCTGTCTGTATAACCGATTCTCCCTAGGGAAGGCCAATTCTTTCAAGTTGTTCTTCATACTCTGAACACGCATGCAGATCGAAACCGAGATTATCAATGGATTTTTCCTCAAGCCTATGACGGTAGGGGGAAGGAAATGCATGAAAGTGGCTTGGTTCTGAGGGCGGATGAGTTTGGGGATTTGATTGTATAACTTGGTGAAACACAAGTTGAAGGACTTGATGGTCTCACCATCCTTATAGGTGACGTTATTGCATTACCTTAACTTCTCAGATGGGATTTTAGATTTCCCATAAGTGTATTTGAACCAATATATTAACTCCTCCCAAGTAGACATAATATTAGGAGGAAGGTCAAAGAAATAAGCCGCAACCTTTCCTTCTAAGGAATTGACGAACAAGCACATGCAAGTATCATTGTCATTGGCCCCTATTTTATGACAAGCATTAGAAAATGCCACTAGGTGTTTATTTGTAGTGACAGTGTTATTTCCTGAAAACCTAGGAAGATTCTCTTTAAATTTAGGAAGTGGACGAGTGGCAGGTGCTAGGTTAAGAGGAGAGGACACATGCCATGGTGTAGTTGTGGCGTCTTCTTCAAACTGAAAAATCCCATACTTTTTAATGACTTTGGTGGGTTTTGTGGTAGATTGTATAGGGATATGGTGGCTATACAAGCTACCAATCACTAATGACAATGAATATTGAGAATATGGAGCACTTCCAGTGCCACCAGAGACACCACTAGATGCCATATTGTGCATGACAGATGAGGGAAAGAAAGACGAACTGGATGAATCAAATAAAGTTCTCCTTAGAGCACTTTTTTGGGCATATAACACAATGTTTCTTCTTCCTATTTTAGCAATAGGATTGATTTCAGGTGATAAGCCTCTTCTTCTTCTAGAAGCACGAGAATATAAGGACATGGAAGAAAGGCCAAAACTTGAAGAAAAAAAAGGGTTACTGCTGATTTCTAGGTTGTCTATGTCTAGCCTCCAATTGCTCTTGAGCACTAATATCTCGTTCAATTGCTTCCCAAGAATGGTTAAGCTCAACACGGATATTGGAAGTGTCTAAAATGGTATGAAATAGATTCAAAGCAATGATGGTCTACTCTTGAAGATCGAGATCGATATCTGGCTGCCTTGCAACAAGCACACTCATTACAAAATAAAATAGTCAAAGAATCAATAACAGAAAAAGAAAGATGTATCGAT
>JASDQU010095731.1:7033-25821 GCA_032191745.1 Picea mariana | reverse complement strand
ATCCTTTTGTGGTTTCTTCTTTACACATCATCAGTTTCACCCTCATACCCCTTGACGTAAGATAAATCCATAAAAGCAACTCTAATTTTAAAATCTACTAGACTTTTATGTTTGTAGGGTTCACAAACTAGTTCAGGACTAGGGCCTTGGATTAGGTTGGAGAGGAAACTCTTCAAGGCCATTCAAAACCAAGAATTAGAGTCTGATATAGGGAGTGTCTAAGTCTAGTTTCTTGAAAGTTATTTGGGACCCCCCTCTAACACAGGGGATAAACACGAGGTCGCATGCAAAAAGGTAGCGGAGATAACCCCTCCAAAGCTGGACCAATCATAGTGGAGAACACATATCGAGGGATTGTTTTGGGATTCCATCATTTGCATTTTCCATGGGGCTTCATGGTTCTCAAATCTGTTGGAGGTCCTCAGTTGTCTTCCAGAAAATTTTCTCTCGATACCCTTGATATTTTTTGGGCTTGATGCCCTGCTCATTGTGGTCTACCTGACTTTCGACTGTACCCACCTGGTGACTTTTCGCGTGTTGGCAACCTAGTTGTCAATCTTTTTAGGGACATACACAGGTGACTACGAGGGTATACCGCAGTACCTAGGATAGACATCGGGCCATGCTTTGCAGAGTATACCCGGAGGGTGCTTCTGTGTTCGAGTTGCACTTGTACCAGTAAGTTGCTCTAGTGTTGGTTGTTGTAACTGTTCTTCCAAATAGTTTAGTGATTGTTTGTCTTATCTCTTAGGGGCTTCTTTTTAGTGTGTGTTACTTTTGAACATTTAGAATACCTTAGAGTCTCTTGGATATTCTCACATAATGGAGGATATCGAGCTCTTCTAGTCATGAAGGCTTCTTGGTCTGGGCCGGTTATACTGGAGCCACCCCCGCCACCATTAAGGTAGAAGCTAGACCAACAACGACCTTTTGAAGTGACCGGGTTACAAACCTTTGTGCCCAAACAACTCCCGAAGGAATCAACCATTTTGAACCTTGAAGCAACTGCTCTTGTCTCAATTGAAATCCTAACCACTAATATCTTGGCACCGTTTATTGTACCAATCCAATTTCACAAATTCCAGACAGTGCCTCACAAAGCTATGGAAACAAATGTTCTTACTTCTTCTGGGAATTCTTCGATTCCCACCATCATTGCTACCATAGGAGAGTCATCTCCTAATCTACCATCGTCCATCTGAGCCACCATGGTCTCAACCACAACTACGTCACATAGTGGACCGAACACATCTATGGCGACGACCACAACCCCCTTCACACCTAGTGCGATAGGCCCTCCGTTCTCATACAGTATGTCTAGTTCGGGTACTAGTCCTGCACTAACCTACTCCACTTTACAGACTTTGGGTTTGGGGGCAGGGAGCTCTAATGCTCCTCTGCAAGGTCAACTTGGGGGCACTCCTATCCCTTTTAACACTTTTCCTTATGCAGGAGGTCATATTCCTCCTTTGTCTCCTTCGCTTGGTGCTCCGCATCAGTAGTCCGTCGGGCAGCCTACACACACTAGTTTATTTGGAGCGGGGATTCAAGGAACACCTATGCATAGTATGATGGTGCGTTTGACACCATTTTCTTGGAATGAGACGTTTAGTAACAACACTTTCTCATCCGTCGCTTTTTCGTCTGGGGGCAACCCCATTTTTGGCCAATCCACTCCTGTGCAAGGTACTATTCTTGCACAGGGGGCACACATAGCAGGACCTTGGAACTTAGGACAAGGATCCATTCCCTCCTCTGGAATGCCATTCTAGGGTAATTCTTTCCACAGTCAATGGAACCCTGGACAAACTATTATTCCTCTCCCATTACGACTAGCATGGGGTAATCCTTCCCAAAGTCCTTCAAACAGGATGCATGCCCAACACTCTATGTCCTTTATGGGAAATCAGTCGATGATATTCCCATAGATGAAAAATCCTTACGCTGGTCAGGGCCATGGTTTCTACCAGAATCTGGGCCAGCAACCAAACTTTTCCTGGCAACTTGGTGCCAGTCAAACTCCAGGACCCTTTTTCCTAGGTTATCAGTAGCAACCCAAACTACCATTCCTGGTGACGTTACACTTACCAGATTTGACAAGGTTGTTAAATGATCCTATTTGTCACGATCCACATTGGCCTCCTATGCCGACGAAGTTTCCTTCAGACATTCCAAAGTTCAAGGCCAAGCCTAATGAAGATCCAGGTGATCATGTGACTACTTTTCATCTTTGGTGTTCATCTAACTCCTTGAAAGATGACTCCGTACAATTGTGATTGTTTCAACGTACTCTTATCGGGAGTGTCGCAAAATGGTACATCGAGCTCAATCGCTCAAGATACTCTTCTTTTGGTGAACTGGCAATGGCCTTCCTTAACCATTTCCAGTTACCTGTGAGATACGATGCTGGCACAGAGTTTCTTGCCAATTTTGAACAGATGACAGTGGACCATATCTCTGATCATATCCGAGAATGGAGATGCCAAAAGAGTCTAATCAAAGTACCAGTCCCACCAGCATTCCTGCTTGAGTGGTTCCTTAAGTCTTTGGTCCCACAGTTATCCAAAGACATCACAACCTCTAGAGTTTTCTCCGAAGAAGATGCCATCATGAGGGATCAACAGTTTGAGCTCATCTATTCTTAGTCTGGTTTATTATACAACATCTTTCCATATGCGCCACGTTCGATACTGAATAAAACTAGACAGAGAGTTGGGCCACATGCCAATGTCATTGTTGGTTCAACACAAACTAAGCCCACTGAGCAATTGACAAAATAGTTGCAACAGTTATCCATACAACATAGATCGGCCAGCCAAACTACTACTTTGGCTGCTCCCCCTACCCAAACATCAGAAGTACACACTGTGCAATCGACTAACCCAAAGGCCACCCAGCATTCTGAAGGGAAGAAAAAAAAATGAAAGAAGAGTAAGGGGGACAAAAAACCCAATGATAATGATGGCGGGCACAATACATAAAAATGGAAGGCGAGGTATCCATGCAACTTGTGTGCGGAGGACCACCTTACCCATCTTTTTCCCTGACTTGTAGAGGCCCAAAAGTTTGTCACACAACAACAGGAAGCAGTGTTGACTAATCCCTTTCAACATGGGAAAAATCTAACTCAAGCCTCTATAAGCACAGAAGGGAGTAGCCAAGAAACCTGCCCTCCTCCAAATAATCCCTCATCCATGAACGTATATATGGTTAGGGGTGATGCTTTCATAACGACTAGAGCACACAACTATAGTAAACCAAGTGCTCCTGGGAAGGGTAAAAAAGCTGATCTCCCATCTCTTCCTCTACAGATTGAGAAGATGTTGGGAGAAATAATGACATGCATTCCAAAGGGTGCATTTAAAAAAGCTTCTCACAACCCAAATGCAAGGGCTGCCCATAATTACTCTGTGGTGGAGGATTTATCACAAACCCTTTGCACCATGTCTTATTTGGAGGTCCTCCAAAGCTTCCCTGCTCAGAGGAAAGCCTTGTTAACCTCTTTGGGCTCTAGTGAGACTTGTAATCTAGGCACCATCATGTTAGATACAACCGACTTAAAACCCCATCTGCCTTACCATGTAGCGCTTTATATAGTAGTGGCTCATCCCATGAAAATTTTTACACGGAATATCTTCTGCAAGATGGTCGACGAGGGTGCCTCGACATGCATTATATCGTTAACATATTGGAAGGCCATTGGCCAACCCTCTTTGTCTCCATCACCTACTCTCCTCACTGCTTTCGACGGTTGTTCTTTCCAACCACATGGCATCGTTCCTTCTTTCCCTGTGTAGTTAGGAGGGAAAACAATGTGTGTCAAAGTAGAGGTAGTCAACACTCCCCTCGAATATAAACTCTTGTTAGGATGGACTTGGACTTATGCTATGAAAGCTGTGGTTGCTATACTTTTCCGAGTCTTGTTGTTTCCACACGACGGTCGGATAGTGACCATCGATCAATTGTCCTTCTCCAGACCTGACCTAGCTTTAGGGGCATCCACGGTCCCGATGATTGATAATCCTCAACCAGGTGTCGTTAACGTAGGGGTGGGTTTGTGCCCATCCTTGATGGGTACCTTTGATTTCCCACCTCCTCACGACGGTATCAAATTTATCTCTAATCACTATAAGGTTGAGATTTTTCAAGTTTCATCGTTCCACATAGCTTTCTTTGAGGATCCTTGGATTCTTCCTTCCCCATCAACCATGATGGATGAGAAGGGGCACTCAGGCATGTCTATTCCCTTGTCTTCCACTGAGGTAGCATACTCTTTAGTCCAGCAAGATTTAGCTAACTCGGATCTGTCTCCTGCGTAAGAGTTCGATCCACTTCTAGAGCCTATTTGGGCTCAGGGTTCTCTCGCTGACGTCGATTCGTTAGACTTGGTATTGCCTTTTGTCGAAGAAATAATCAAAGCAATGACTAGTCCAGACAAACCTTGGGAAGATCTTCATCACATACCATATTTTCTCCTAGATTTAAGCCGAATCAAAGAAAGAGAATTCACCGTTACCATGATGGGAGATCATCCATGTCCTATTAATCTCTTAGCTATGCAATAAATTTATGCTGAGGGAAATATGGCGACTATCGCTGAAACCATACCCATCAACATCTCCCAAAACCTTGGTGTCATGGAGAATGTCTTCATCGGAGCGGATTTCTCCCCCGAAGAGATTCAAATTTACACGGATCTTTTCAAAGAATTTCACGACACTTTTGCCTAGTCTTATGAGGAAATGCCAGGTATCGATCCGAAAATAGTTGAACATGAAATCACAACGTATCCTGATGCCAATCTTGTTCGAAAAAAACTTCGTCTAGTCAATCCCAAGAAAGAAGCAGCCATCAAGATTGAGGTTGAGAAATTGCTAAAGTCAAGTTTTATTTATTCTATCCATTTGACTCAATGGGTGTCCAATACTGTGCTGGTCAATAAAAAACAAGGCACGATTCGTGTATGTACCGATTTCCATGATTTGAATAAGGCATGTCCCAAAGATAATTTTCCAACACCATTCATTGACCAGATCATTGATGAATGTGTTGGTTATGAATCATTTTCATTCATGGATGGTTTTTCGGGATATAATCAAATCCAAATCAAACCCAAATACCAACATAAAATGGCATTCATTTGTCTGTGGGGTACATTCGTATTTCGTAAGATGCCTTTTGGCCTTAAAAATGTTGGAGCCACATTCCAGCGGGCCATGTGTTTTGCTTTTCATGACCTCAAGCATATAGTCGAGGCCTATCTAGATGATTTATAATCACGCTCTCACAAGCAAATGGATCATCCCACACACCTTAGACTAATATTTGAACGCTATCACTACTTTAGGATTTGCTTGAATCCAAACAAGTGCATCTTATGCCTAACGTCAGGACGATTGTTAGGTTTCATCGTATCAACAACAAGGATCATGGTCAATCCTCTTAAGGTGGATGCAATAATCCAGTTGCCCCCCCCCCCACACAATCTTACAAATTCAGAGTCTACAAGGCAAGGAGAACTTCTTACGACACTTCATCGCCAACTATGCCGAAATCACCAATGGCTTTATGTGTTTACTAAAGAAAGATGCCCCTTTTTTCTGGGATGAAGCCGCTCAACTCTCTTTCGACGCATTAAAACACGCCCTCACAACCGCACCTCTGCTACGACCACCTAACTCTAACAAAGATTTGTTATTATATCTAGTTGCCATAGAGTCAACCATTGGCATGGTTTTGTTTCAGGAAGATGATTTGTTTTCAGAATACGTGATCTATTACCTGAGCTGAGGCCTCATAGGACCGGAACTCAATTATTCTGATATCGAAAAACTTGCATTGGCAATAGTTCATGCTAATCCACGATTCCATCACTATGTTATGTTTCGCAAGACCACCGTCATTGCTGTCATGAATCCATTCCAATACATGTTGACACGATGAGTTATAGGCGGAAAAATCAGTAGATGGATAGTCATCCTCCAAGAATTTGACTTAGACTTCATTTCAGCCAAGTCCAAGAAGTCATTGGTCTTTGCAGAGCTTATTTTGGAACTTTCGGTTGAGTCAGGTGACGTTGTGCCTGAGGAATTGCCTATCTGGGGGGATATGTTTTTGATTGCATCTACAGACCCCTGGTACGGAGATATACTTATCTATCTCCAGACTTTGAAATGCCCCACCTCAGCTTCTCGTGACGAGCATCGGCGGATACGCCATCAGGCTAAAAATTATCTCATACTCGATGATACTTTGTATTGGAGAGGTGTAGATTGCATCTTACGTCGATGTCTCACTCATGAGGAGGCCATCATAGTGCTTAAAGATTTCCATACTGGAGCTTGTGGTAGTCATTTATCTGGGTTGGAAACAACCCAAAAGATTTTACGAGCAGGTTACTTCTGGCTGACACTTATTAAAGATTGTATCGAATCGGTCAAGAAGTGCCATCCATGCCAAATCTTCTCCCGGAAGATGAGGGCACATCCCACTCTTATGTTTCCTATCATCACATTTGGTCCCTTCACTAAGTGGGGGATTGATTACACTACATGC
Source organism: Picea mariana (assembly GCA_032191745.1). Classification (NCBI taxonomy): domain Eukaryota; kingdom Viridiplantae; phylum Streptophyta; class Pinopsida; order Pinales; family Pinaceae; genus Picea; species Picea mariana. The sequence continues at coordinate 19,266 of JASDQU010095731.1, read as the reverse complement.
AAACCATCGTCAGCAAGGGGGCACTGCTATATCATCATAGCTATCGATTACTTCACTAAGTGGGTCGAAGCTATGCCAATGTTTAAAGATGATGGAGAGACTGCAACTCTCTTCTTATTCAACCAGATCATAGCAAGGTTCGACGTCCCGAGAGAGATTGACACTGACCATGGCAGTCACTTTTAGAACCAAATGATGTCTGAATTAACATCAAATATTGGGTTACGACAGGAGCATTCATCACCTTACTACCCCCAAGCCAATGGGAAGGTGGAAGTTTTAAACAAAATTCTTAAGACTATTCTACATCGAACTATCAACTCAGCCAAGTCAAATTGGCATTTGATGTTATACTCAGCATTATGGGCTTACCGAGCATTTGTTAAGACTGCAACTGGTTTCTCACCTTTTCAACTTGTTTACAGGTTGGAGGTAGTCTTTCCCATTGAATGTCAAATCCCATCTCTAAAATTGGTAGTACAGTTATTTCCAGACACTTCTCTTCTTCAAGAACGGTTAGTACACCTTGAGAAGCATCGCGATGTGGCCCTAGATAATAAGGCTCAAAAACATAAGGTCAAGTGTCAATATGATAGGTCCGTTCATCCTCAGATTTTTTCTGAGGGCGACCTTGTCCTGGTCTATGACCAAGATAAGGACCCCCTGGGGGCAGGAAAGTTTAAACCCATGTGGTTCAGACCCTTCATTGTAAAAGAGGTTTTAAAAAAGGGCACTTATCATTTGGTTTATTTTGAAGGGAATGCTTTGGCGGAGCCTAAAAATGGGTTCTACCTCAAGAAGTATTACTCATACTAAGGTCACTGTGGGTCACTTTCTGTAGCATATGTATAGTCTTTGTACTATTACTTTGTAAGATTATTTTAAGTGTTATGGACATGTCATTGATGTTTTCTTTCATCAATATGGTAGATGTCAAGTGATTCCGAGGTGTTCGTTGGGTATATAGATGGTGCTAGTTGGCACATGCAGAGGCTTGCCTTCGCAGCTTGGGTAATCTTTTCACCTCAGGGCCAGTTGTTATCTTCTGGAGGTATATGCTTAGGTGACACCACAAATAATGTCGCCAAGTATAGTGAAGTTATTGAGTTTCTTCGTGATGCCTTGTCATTGGGTATCTCTCATCTTTGGGTCTATCTCGATCCTCAACTGGTTGTGTCGCAGCTAAACAGAGTATACTGGGTTCATGATCTGACTTTACACCGACGTTTCCTTAGGGTACGTCTCTTAGAACGAAACTTTGATTATGTTACATATTTTCATGTTCCTAGGAGATTAAACCAAATTACAGATACTCTAGCTAATCAAATTTTAGATTGGCATCTTGCACACATATAAAAGAACATTGACATGAACATGCAAATACATTTTTGCACACAGAATCCATAAGACACAAAAGATAAAAAACCATATATAACATCATAAAATAACCAGAGTACATAGATGGACACAAGCACCTCAAAAATGGGTAGTAACGAGTCACCGGGCTTATGCCCTCAAAAAATATATACAAGTAGGTTCTCTTGGCACATAAAAAGTCTAAGTAGGTTCAGGGCCTATGGGCCTTGTTATAATCATCCACAGCACGGGCTAAACGCCTAAACAATCAGACCCATGTCCAAGGTGCCCCCACTACATGAGGCTGCATGGATGGTGACAGGTCCTCTATCTCTTCCATAGGGACTGTGCGAGTGAGCACAGTGAAGTTCCGCTCAACTCGTCTAAGGACTCTCTCAGCCTCTCCGACTAGTAGTTTCCCTACTACTGCTGCTCCCCCAGCGGCAACAGCCGTGGACTCTGGCCATGGACGATGCCTATTCCATGCATAATCGGCAGGTCACACGGGTCCCACATCTACATGCAACAAATGGTTATCCATCAAATACTCTAGCATACAAAAAAAATGATATATATAACAAAAAGACATAAAAGTTACATATGCAAACAAAAAAACTACAAAGGTGGAGACTTACCCATCTCCCCTCGCTCCTCACCAGGAGGAATGGGTATCTCAGGGTCTCTAGAGAAATTTATCCCTACATACGGGTAGTCCTCAATCACAGGGATCTGTCATGACAACCAAGCAAAGAAATCAACATCGAAGGACTCAACGGTCCTTCCACCACCCTGTCGTGGCAGTAAGACTTCCCATCTACACACTATAGGGAAAGAGGCCTAAAGTCCTCGTACTACAACCCAAGGAATAAAACTTGGAACTCTCTCAAAAATGAATGAACACAAGATGGTCCCAAACTTGAAGTTCCTCTGTGTTCGTTGTCGACAATATGTCAATTTCCTTTTCATGCACTCGAGCAGTGTGGTACTCCAGTCAAAAAATTGTGCATTCATGCACTAGATGGCACAGTTCATCTGTGCGTGCGACGCCTGATGAAAGGTTGTTGAGACGATAATCTTCCCAATTAGTAACAATATAGTCTGCAACGCTAAGTTAGTAATCTTGCTAATAGGTACCTGGGAGCCCACACGGTCAATCCCAGCCTCACAATGCTCATCTATCAATTCCGAGATCTTGCTCGGCCCCACAGAAAATGTCCAGAAGTTGATTGGTTCCCCTCTCCTTGAGAGGCCAGTAAGAAAGTAGATATCCTCAATGGTGGGAACCAGTGATTTCCCCTCTAGCATAAATGCCTCTGAATCAAGGTGCTAGTATTCAATCAAGGCATTCAGTAGCCTTGGTTGTGCATGCATAAATGGACATAGAAATAATTTGAGTAAACCGAATTGCATTAACATGACCACAACATTCAGATTTGCTGCAACCAACTCATTGATTGCCTCATGCTCCCTTTCTCTCCACTGGACATACATCCTGCCAACACAACAAGGTAAAGGAGGGTCAGTACTTCCTTTTAGTTTTCTTTTTCATCATAAAGGTGACAGTCATGTGTACACGCAGGCAGACTTTACTCTGCCCAAATGTACACGCAGCCTGTCAAGAGACAACCTGCGTGTACCTAGGGCCAACCTTTTTAAGATCGAAACCCACCCAAAAAATAAACTAAAGAACGAAATTGAAGTATTGAATTGCTATATAAGGGAGTTTGTACTTACTTGGTCCAAGCAGAAGTTCATTTCGTCCACTGTAGCTCCTAGAATCACTATTTTTGGCAAAGGGGGTCTTTTGGCTCCAGAGTCAATTTCCAAATCAGCAATGGTGATAATGAGCTACCATCTTGTATTTATAGACTTTTTACCTCTTTTTGTCACTTTTTTGGCCTCCCTTATCAGTTTCTTTATACCAAAAACCATTTAGAGTGATCCCGAAGTTATATGGGAGGGATTTGATCGGGTATTGGTACATTTTTTTTTGAGTTTTGAGAAAATATTGACGGTCCATAAAAAAAATAAAAAATTAAAAATCAACTTGAGCATATAGCTTAGGTTACCACCCCAACTTTTGCATCTCGTTGTCTTTTTCTTCTGCTATAGGATCGATCCCATCAGGTTGTGACACAGAACCGTCATATCTGCTCTAGCAGTGTCACAACTTGGTGGTAGAGATTACCAAAACATGGATGCCCTAGGTAGGTCCTGGTTGCATTATGGTGTCCATGTTGTTTCTAAAAACACTATAGGATCTAGAGTCCATATAGTCTTTCCTGAATATGAGTTTGAGCCTCATTTGCATCATTCTTTTTCTCTCTTTGTCTCACCCTCAGGACTCCCAAAAATAATGGGTCTCCTTTTAAGCCCTTTTCAGACCCTCTAAAAATGAAAAGATTGTCGAGTGATCTTGTGGCCTTTCACGCTCGTTAAACTAAAATTTGAGGTCACGTCTGTCCAGCAATAGTTTACCCATTTTTTGATCTGGACGGTCAACTATACGAACAAAGGTATACTCTATCGAATTACCATTCTTTAGAAGAGTACTCTCAGGTATAATTTTATTCCTTTTTCGGGCCTGAGGGACTAAATTTACGAAAATGAAACCCCCACGGAGTCCATAGTTAAGCTCTTTTCAGACTCCCTAAAATTGAAAAGATCACCGAGTGACCGTATTCTTTCACACTCATTAAAATGGTACAGAAGAATATTCCTGACGGAGTCCATAGTTAATCTTTTTTCAGACTCCTTAAAAGTGAAAAAATAGCTGAGTGATCTTGTCCTTGTCACACTCGTTAAAACAGTTTTGAATTGATGTCTAATTGGTGCTACTTTATCCCTTTTTTGAACCGACTAGACTATTGTCGAAAAAGGTACCCCAGCGGAGTCTCCTTTTATTCTTTTTCAAACTCTCTAAATGTGAAAAACCACCAAGCTTACCTTCTCTGGGCTCGTTAAAATTACATCGAAGGACAATACCATTGTGTGTTCTCTCAACCGTATTTTCATACCTTATCCACCAGCCTTATGACAGTTTTCTTCTGCGTCTTAACACCTTTAGCCGTCGGAGGATTTTTCCCGAGTATCATTTTACCAAAACATCAGTCTTGTCCTTGTGCCTTGAGCTTGTATGTTTGTAGTCCTCGTTCCTCCATTGTAACATAATATTCCTTTATTTCTTTTCCAAAATTATCGAAAAGAACAAAAAAATCAAATATACCCCAAAAAGAGGATGGGAAGGGTATTTTATTTATTGGAAGCATAATGAGTCACCCTTGGATAAAGCACATCTGTTTGTTTGATCATTAGACTATGGTATGTAGTACGACCTTAGGAATCTTTTCTCGCTATATAGAGTTGTGTCCTCCACCATTTGGTTATTCTTCCAAACATATGGAGAGTTTGCATTGCCTCCTGCTTCGTAGACTTATGATTAACATATATGCTGCATGAGTCTTATCACTTGTCGTGCTATTTTCCAAGGGAAGTTTTTCACTAAGCCTGAGTCGGCCCCTCTGTAATGTGTCTCTTGTCTGCATGCCCGGCCATCCTAACGTCTAATCATGTCCTTGTTCGAAATCACTGAAGCCTTCAATCTGATCATCAATATTATCAAGTCCATGACTGACGAGCCATTGAAGACCTCTGGGTAGTGCAGTCATACACTCATATTACACTCCTACTTGAGTTTTGGAAGATTTTGAAGTTGTTTCTCAAGCTCTGAAGTCCGGCCATCAGGCTGATTCAATTTCTGGAAGATGGATACTCTATATGTATGTCTTTCTAATTTCGAGATGTAGCTCTACTGTGTATTATTCACGACTACTCTTTATAGTTATTTGGCATGGACCTATAGTGTATTTGATTGGTAGCCATGGTTCTATTTTATCTCGAGCATGGGTATGCCCGCCTCGGTGAGACATTTGTTATTTTGCAGATGGCACCTCCTGGTTCCTGATCCTTGGGATCAATCATTCGGTACATCAGTAAAGATTGGTAATGTATTTCGGCCATCAGATGCTCTTCTGACCTCACACATTAGGGGGCATATGTTATAACCCTAAATTGCACCACACATGCTTACCTGGCATCAAGCCAACTCATATCCTTTCTTTGCCAAAAATTTGTTGAACAACTCTTTGAAAATCCTCTTGTATCAAGGCCCACGCGCCCTAACCCATTACTGCACATGTGTACACACTGGCTGACTCACAACAACCCACATGTACCTAACAAAGCACGAAAAAAGGAAAGTTGCCAACAAGACAAAAAGCTATGGGTCTTTTAATTGAAACTCCCAGCCATGCATGGCCGAGGGTTCGTCCAAAACCCTAGCTCCTTCTAGCCTATAAAAGAAGGGGTAGGGGTACCATTTGGAATAGGAAAAAATATAGCGAAGAAACTCTGCCCATTTACRTAATCCATTGTCCCAACCCTTTATCCTTTCCTCATGCCAAAGGAGATTTAACGSAAAGCAGTTGAAGGTCAAAAGAAGAAGAGTGCAGGATCAGGTTCAAGGAGCGGTGGCCGATCTCAGCTTTTGTAAGTTGATTCACTTTCAATAATAAAAAGAATACTTTTCCCGTCCCAATGCATGAATTGTMTATGATTTGATTTATTTATGCTTGATTTCTAATGCTTGAGTATAGAAGTAGCATGCATGCATASTTGTTGTTTGTCTTGAGTGCAGGTCATCTGTGGATGGAGCAGTGCAAGMAAGTAGTCAAGAACAATGAAAGATCTACATCGAACGTCGGTAATAAGGTAGGTGGTCCTTTTCCTTGCATTTACTGTGAAAAAGGGGTTTGAATCTTGTGTTGTAGGTAAAAAGGTAGTTTCTATTCAGTCAAAATCTTCATGCAAGTCTGACCCTAGTTTGCTAGTTCRTAGGGTGTTTTTCCCAACAACACTGTTTAGTGACATTTACCTGATGTCCTTTTTGTAGCCATGAAACTCTGTATGGTCTTGGATATACAACAKYCTCTAGCTCCAGCTTTTCTACGATCTCTATAGATACAAKATTGTTTTTTCTACCACTGTCCACGATGACTTTGCATACCTTGTCTTTGGTCTTGMAAGTAGTCCGACACAGTCTGTTCCTTTRGGCTGGGTTCTCTACCTCCTTCTTTAGCATTAAGAGAAATTTCCTCATCATCAAGGATCTTCCACCCTCARCATCTTCTGCCTCAACATTCCATCCTTGAGATTTGGAAATGTGAGTTTCACCACCATATTTCTTCTTATTTGGACACTGATAAGATTGATGTCCGATTTTCCCATAGATAAAGCACTTCACTTCACCGCCTCTTCTTGTTCCTCTTCCTCTAGCTTGAGGAAACGTATTTCTATCAGCATATTGCTCTCTTTGTGAGCTTCCCCCTCTCTCATGTTGAGTCTGAGGTTTCTTCCCCTCTTCTTTAGGTTTCTAAGTCCTGTCTTGGGCAATTGTTTTGCCTCTAGCTTGACTTCTACCTCTGCCTCTTTGACCTTGCTTTCGGCTTAACGTCTCTTCATCTTTCAGAGCCATCTGATAAGCATATTCTACATTCCGAAGGGTCATCATGCTCATCTCATCTTGAATGTCATATCATAGATCATTCATGTATATGGCAACCTTTTCATCATCACTTTCCCTATGTTCCGCTCTAACGTTTATCTTGTAGAACTCTTCAGTGTATTCCTTCACTGACATCAATTTCTATCTCAAATTCTACACCGTTAGAAATAGAGTGATTTGATAATACTTGGGTATGAATTTGGATTTCATCTTTGCAACCATTCTATCCCAACTCTTGACTTTTTTCTTTCCCTTGCAGTGTATGTCAGCCTACAGTTCATCCCACCATAGTTTTGCATGCCCTTTAAGTCTAGTGACTGCATGTTTGACCTTCTTATCTTCCTCTACATCCTCATAGTCGAAGTATTTATCCAAAGCTCTAATCTAGTCTAGAATCTCTTCAACATCTAGGTTTCCCTCATACATGGGAATATCCATCATTGCTCTGGCTCCTATCCTTGCAATAGCCCTGAGTAGCCATTTATTCACAACATCCTCGACTGCTACTTCTTCTCTTTCATGTCTAGCTTCATTTTCACTTTCAACTTTGTTGATATCTCCAACGTTAAATATGCGCCTCTGTGTTGTCTCCATGGCATCAAGCCTAGCATGTAACTCAAGCATTTCTCTTTCCACTACTGGATCAAGCATCGACCCTGGCCTGTCTCTTCTTCTTGGTGGCATGGATGAAAATGTTTCTCTTTTCTCTGCTACAGAAAGAAAAGAACTCGTTTCGATCTCTGATACAAAAATTAATGCGTATCAGAGTACTCTTCTTCCTCTTATTTCCTCTACCTGCAATATACAAATAGAGTTAGGCTCTAATACCAAACTTAATGTAGACCCCTGAACCCTCAGGTCAAGATCTGCTCAGGATCGTTCTAAATCTTCCCTCCTGAGTCTAATTGACTCTTTGATTTTCCCCACAGGGAATCCCTGACACACACAATGGTGTTTTTCCACAGGTCCTTATGAGTATGCCCACGTGGCTAAACACATGGCATCACCCTAATCTCCTTACCACTATAATATCGCACCTTTCATCAATCTGGGACTTTGGGTTTCAAAATTTTGCGATTCTTGTGGTTGAGTTTTCGATTCTCCAACCCATCGAACCCCAAAATGCCGAATTTTTGAACCCCGATGCATTCAGGAAAAGACTGGCTTCAAATGGGACTTCTTGCCGATTCAAAGTTTTGGACTTCGCGACTTCACAAATCCTGATGCAAGGATTCTGGCTCTTCAACCTCTGAAACCCCGAGATGGTCAATGGGTATTTACACCACCTATTGATAAAGACACGCCAACTATCTTCTCAACTGTCTTCGACTTTGACGTGGATTCTTGCCACCTGTCACTCTTCTCCCTCTCTCTGGGAATCTTATCGTCACGCCACCTGTCAACCATGTGGTTCCCACCAAGAAGACATGCCACGTGTTGCACGAACCCTCGCAACTCACAATTTTGTGACTTCTGCAGTCAAAAATGATTTCTTCCAACATACGAAACCCCGATATGTGATATAGCGAAGAGGTTCTGATCCGATGGTTGCTTGTACTTCTCTCTACTCGATAATTCACACAACCAAATGATTTGGTATATCCTTCGAACTTACGATATGCGATGCCCCATGAAGATTTATATCTGACGATTCTCCCACATCTTGGATCCAATGGTCTGGATCTCTTCCTCTGCTTCTCGAAACTCACAACTTCATTATTCCAACAGTTTTGCCTTCCACTCCGAAACTCATGAACTTCGAATTTGTGAAATGATCCAATGGCCCAAACTGACAACAATCAATGGTCCTCGTTGATCCTTGACACCAATGAAATGGGTTCATCTTGTCCTTATCCACCCTACAACTCCTCTGGATCCTACGGTCCTCATAACTTCACGAGTTCTCTACGGAGAATTCTGACCGTTTGTTCTCCACCTTGTAGACTTCTGTGAAATGGACTAGTGTTCCTTATCTGAACTTGGCCTCTATGAAGTGACTTCGCTCTGTTTACCTTTTGATACTTAGAAGGAACTAACCCTCCTGAGATTTCACTTGCAAACTTGAGTCTCAAAAGGACTCCTGCATGCACTCCTTGCGGAAGACTTTCAAATACTTCCAAGTATTTGATTCCTCAACTCTGTGCACATTATGCAACAACATTCCTTTACCCTTCAACCTTAGTTGATAAATTCTAAGACTTCTACTAGCCAGTGCATACCTTGTATGGCTCCCGTGCCTCGCCTTTACTTCTACTAGAATGAGAACAATGGTATCCCTCCTGAGATTCCAAAGGTAAACTATGAAACCTTGTCAATGCGCTCCTTGGGATGCTTCACTCCACTCCTTGCAGGAATTTCTCTCACTCAGGAAGAGAAACAAATGAAACTCATTCCCTCTCTCTCAGAATTCAAACATCCAATGCGAAATCATACATACAACACAATATTAAAGCAAATGCACAAGTCAGAGAATAAAACACCTGTAAGCATACCATTCACCATGTATAAATAGAAAACATCATAACACCATTAAATCTAATTCAAAGCTTCTTATATTAATTCAAGCTCCTGTACATGGGTCTTTCTCCACAACTCTCTGCTACAGATCCCTGCTAATGTTCTAATGAATATCATAATACAAACACAAGGGTGTCTATATATGTTTTCCCTCTTTCTCTTCTAAACTATCTAATCTATAATTCAAACCTACCTACTTTCATTAAATCGGCTTAAATGCCTTTTACATGGATAGATGAGAGAAAATATCTCATGATCTGTTTACAACATCCAGACATAAATGCATGTACATTTATATCTATTACATTTATATCCGCTTCTTAATCTTTCAAAATATTTCAAAACATGAAAAAAAGTGTTAGCGCTTTTCCCAGCTGCCTTCCTCTTTCACGCTCACTTGGCTGTTGGCGATGCTCCTGCATCATAGGGACTATCCATCTAGGATGGACAAATCACCTCCATCACATGTATCATGTGTAGAGTTAAATATCATATAATTATGAAATTGTTTTTTTTTATGTTTTTGAATTTTACTAGTTGGTACTAATAGTTAAATTTAATTAATATGTATGTAGGTTGTAGATATATTTGCTAGATATAGTACTTTTTCACTCCCTAGGCACCTGGGTGTTGCTTCTGGGTTACCTTTTTCCAAGCCTAGGGAATTTTAGTTACTGGCATGACCTATAACACCCCTATTTCCCCCAACTTGWAATTACTCATTAATTATGATTACCATGCTATGGCATGTGAACAATGTAAATGTATTATTGTTTGAATTGCCAATAACTGATTGTGGGGGTGAATCCTTGAAGTACTAGCCATGATATCACTAGAGGAAATAATGGGAAAACTATAAGAGGGGGTTCCTTTGGTCAAATTACCTCAAATTTCCACTTGTTGGGAATAATGAACCCCCTTCAGATACCAAGGAGAGGAATCATTTAATGAAGGAAGGAATGGTGGTTGAATACTCAATGACCCCCATGAATGACAACATGATATGGATGAGGAGACATAAGCTTGTCATCTCGAAGTATCACAGAGTCCTACAGAACCAGTGTAACACCCTTGTGTCCCCCGGCTTGTAATTAATAATTAATCATAATCAGCATGCTATGGCATGGGAACAATGTAAATGTATTATTTTTTGAATTGAAAACAACTGACTGTGGGGGTGAAGACTTGAAATTATTGGCCATGATATCACTAGAGGAAAGAATGTGAAAACTATAAGAGAGGGTTCATTAAATTGAATGACCCAAAATTTCCCCAAGGAGAAATCAATTAATGAAGAAAAGACTAGTGGTTGAAAAATAAACCACCCCATGAATGGAAGCATGGTATAGCTAAACAATGTCAGCTAGAAATACCATAGGGTCCTACAGACCTAGATTGACTTGAGTTTCCTTTTGAAAGAAGGAACAAGACAGGTGGAGAAACTTCCTAAATGAGAGAGAAGATTGTTAAGACCTAATGTTGGTTCATTACCCTGTAATTGGGGAATATTATATTAGTAATGTTATTTTATTTNCCATTAGTTGTAATTATACCTCCTAGTCTCCTATATATACCAAGGAGACATTTTCATTTTGAATCATCTTGTACTTGAACATTTAAGTGGGGTAAAAGGAGGTTTCCCCCTTGAAGAGGCTTATTATCTGAAATTATCTCAGTTTCAAGGCATTGAGTACTTTTCCTGAGGTTTTTCCATGCTACATTGATGTTTGGTTCCTAACATATGGTATCAGAGCTCAAGGTCTCTGGGTTTCACTGTTACATCTGAGACACCGTGGAATTTTCGCTATAAATTTTTTTCTACAATGTTTCAGAAGGAACCTCTTGGAGGTTATTTATTGAATGCATCAAGGTATGTTGGGTTCAAAATTCAGCTCCTAAGGCCTTATACTTTCGGAGTTACAGTCGGTACAAGACAGGGTTCTGGAATCATCCTGAAATGAGTCATTGAGGAATTTTTGCTATAAAATTTTTTTTGTAATGTTTCAGAATATGAAATCTAGAGGCCATTTACCAAAATTAGTAAGGTATCGTTGGTAAAAATTTCAGCTTCTAGGTCATCTTAAATTTGTAGATACACCTTGTGTAAGATAGGGTATCTGACTAGTCCTATTGACTAGTCTCAAGAAGGTGTTCCAGGTAAAACAAGCATAACTTCTTGCTGGGGTATCCAAATTGAGTGGGACTAGTTGCATTCGATCGTTGACAGTATAACTTGTTTTGGGTGTGAGTTTCAAAATTGTATATCAATTATTTTGAGTGGGGCATTCTATACAAGTGAGATCTCCTGGAAAGGCCAAAAATTGGCAAGTTGTGAGGAAGTTACTGTAAATTCCACTTGGCACATCCAATTTTGATCAGACCTGTGGCATTGCAGAGAAGAAATATCAGAGAACTACCTAAAAGAAATTTTCATACCCAGAAGGGCTGAAACTTGGGAGATAGAACAGAATAAATATTGTCTAGCAGAACCACCTCAAAATCAAGACTTAAAAGTGATATTTGGCCAATATGCCACCCAAAAAGGGACCTTCTACACCAAATAATCCTCTAGAAAATCCTAATTGGACTGTTGATGAAGGTGAAGAAATGCGCAGGGACATAAATGATTTACAAAAGAAGAAAGTAACCAAAGATGAACTACAAGAGATGAGGGATTCAATGGAAGCTAAGTTGGATACTAAGATGGATTCAATGGAAGCTAAGATGGATTCAATGGAAGCTAAGTTGGATACTAAGATGGATGGCTTAAAAGGGGAGATCATGGAAGTATTGAGAA
>JASDQU010095730.1:0-15970 GCA_032191745.1 Picea mariana | reverse complement strand
CGACCTCCTATTTATAGGCTCCAACCCGAAGGAATCTACAACTCCCAGAATTGTTTGGCTCCAACCAGAAGGACGATACAACCCCCTGATTCTCAGACTCCAACCTGAAGGAAGCTCCAAATCCCCATGTTCTCTGGCACCAAATGGAAGGAGGCTACAACCCCCTTTCCTTTCCCCATTCTACAATCCTAAAATATAAATGTAGGCCAAATTGTTACTGCCACTAATACTATCACTGCCTCTGATAATCAACCTATTGTCGATGCCCAGAAGCACAACGTAATACCCCTACCTGAAAATGGGTTGCGATGCCTTACTATTTATATAGATATACTTAATAATATACTATATAGGTGGGACCCCCTTACTTGAATCATGGTGAATAATAAACTCTTCTCTGAATTATGCTCACAACAACTTTACAAAGAATTTTACAGTTTGAGAAAACACAAGAATTTGAGCAAATTTTCACACACAATCAATGATGATAAGGGATGGAAATTTAAAATTCAAAAGAAAGTGACAAGCACTTTAGTTATAACTGCTATACATTTGCTTTGACATATGGTTTAAATTCATACTTCAACTCACACTCACATTGGTTATCATATATTACATTCATGGTATATTGTGTTCATGGCATTGGTTATGTTTGGTGGACAATAGTTATGGTTTATGAAATTTTTTAAGGTCAATTCAATCCTTGCAAATTCGAAATTTTTATAAATATGGGACATATTATATGATGCTGGTATAAAACTATGGTAAATAAAGGTTTTCATTTCAATTTGGAAAAGTGGAAGTGACATATGGGGTTTGAATATCGTTGATTAATGTGTTTAATGGAATTTTGGATGCAATCCACCTTAGATATGGTTGATGGAAATTAATAAGAGGATGGAGAAGCTACGTGAATTTATTGCATGTCATTCTTACCCCACCTCAAGCTCACCAGCCTCACTTTGTCATGCATTTTGGTTGCTATGGTCAGTTTAGCTCCATTCCGCTCGGTTGTTGGGAGAATAGTGGTGGTCTTTGGTTCTTTTTAGCACGTTCCTCACAGGTATGGTGGCTATTTCCCTTCCATTCATCATTATAACCTTGCTCTGGATATAATATTTGTGTTGTCTCTTCAAATTCATATGCATAGTTTTTTCTTTCTGAGAGATATGGTGGTTGAATGTGTAATTTGTCTGTGCAAATGAATTTGGTTGGTGTTTCAAATGTTGAAAGTTGGTTTGTTTAATGCTCCTTCATGTTGAATTTATTCGGTTATGGTTACGCCCGAGATGGATAATGGTTATTATTTCTCCTTGTTGTTGATATTTTATGGAAAATTTATTTTGTTTCCACCCATGTCTCGAATATAATCCTGGAGGGTTTTTTTTGGTAAACAAAAAAAGGGACAGTCGGGTTCTGGGTTATTTTTATGGCTATTCTTACATCCTCCATTCAAAAGAGAGTTGTGGCCCTGTCGAGATTCCATTCCACGGTTTGAATGAATGCAAAGTTGGGTTTTACCTTGCGATCACCATGGAAGAAACTCTGTCAAACCTTGTTGTAAAATTGTTGGAGATCTTGGTTTCATGTTACAAACCTCTCTTGTCGAGTTGTGTCACCCACCTGGTTGTTCAGACATTGCTCTCCCATTTCGTGAATGTTGAAAACTTAAAATTGGGTTTTGAATTGGTTATATGTTGACTTGACAGTTGAGGGATTTTTTTCCTTGCATTGAACCTTGGGTCATTGGATGACTACTTACGGGAGTTTTGGTCATTTTGAAGGTTGTACAATGAATAAAAGAAAAGAACACCAGGGTTTCGAACTAGGCCCATCACATAGAAAATACTAGAAGTAGATATCGACCTCGTATGTTGAATATTTGTTGGAATATGTTACACTCCATTGCGTGCTTGATGTGGTCTATTTTAATTAATGGAATGAATATGTTAATAGTCCATCATACGAAAATAGCTATGTAAATAAAAGTAATGAATTGTACAGTGGGAAGAAATTGGTTATATTTTTTTGGCTCGGTTATGTTTGGAGTCAACTGATTTTTAACAAAAAGGAAAAGTGACCAATTAATAGAATAAAGGGTCTCGAACCTAGTCCATTGTGCAGTAATTGAAATTGTTTGATGTAAATGGTTAGGTTCGATATCATGTTATTCTTCTTGGCCTCCTCATGTCTTCTCTAAGCGATCTATATATGATCGTTGATAGTTGGAATTATGAACAATCTGTCTATAAACTGTGTTGTTGTTCGATCAAACAAATATGATGAATGGATTGATTACAATGGGTGATTTTGACAGTCTTGGAGTTCTACTTTAGGTTTGATGGAATCTAATGTGTCTTTAACTATGAGATTGTCTATAGTTTAAAATGTTTTTTTTGGCAATTAAGGGTATGCCATTTTAAAGAAAAAATGTTATTTTATTTAATGGAACAATGTCTGTCTCATTTCCCATTCGTTATACCACTTTTCACTCCTTACAATACCACTATCTTCCTAGATTCACTTTTAATTCCATGTTCTATTATTTTGAATGGAATTTCAAAAGAAATAATAAAAAGAAAAAGGAAGTGAATGGAGTTTGAAATTTGGAAATGGAAGTATTATTTTTATATGGAAGTTGCATCAGTTTTTTCTTGAACAATATCCACTGGTGGTTCCCATTTGTGCTACCAATTTTCATTCATTATCAACCCCTCATCTTCCCAGTAACCCTATCATTTCTTGTTCAATAACAATTAATTCTTGGTTTGAGTAATATGATGAATGGATTGATCACAAGTGCTTCTATTGAGAATTATAGAGCCAACCTTTGATTTTATTTAGGTAGGGTTGATGCATGGATTTTTAAGAGTTTTCATAAGTAATTGGAACATTGCTTGAGGATGAGTTTCTTCAGTAGAGGCAGTAATGGAAGATGAAATAGAGGTAGAGGAAAAATTCCACAAAGGGGTCATAGAAGACCTCATTTTCCCATACATTTGATGTTGATCCACAGGAATTGAACCATCTTTTCCAAGTTGGGTTCTTCAACCTAGTAGGCCAAGGGATCCTCTAGCCCTTACCTAAAATAATTCCCTTCCAAGAACATCAAAATTTTTCTGGTATCTGAGTCCCTCCTCATGTGTTGATGGGAACAGAATCACCCACCAACGATGGTTGGCAAAAGATTGTCCACTAACCTGTTGTTCACCACCATGGTTGGCCCACTGCATCCTTGCCTTTACCACCACCTCCACCACCGATTATTCCAAATGCCCAAGTTTCCCTTGTTGTCTCGCCAATGCAGTCATCTCATGCTAGTAAGATATTAAAAACCGATGTCCTCGAGCCTGTGCAGGATAAAGGAAAAGGTGTAGCCACTCCCTCCATATTATCCAAAGAGTCTTCCAAATCTATGTCCTCTCGCTTTCATCTTAAGGATGATTGTTCTCATGTTATCAATGCAGTTCATCCTAAAGGTTCCAACAAGCCAAAGGCTGCCACAGAAAAATCAAAGGGGGCAGCAGTGAAAAGAGGTCAAATGCCTCTCACAATAAATATGGTTTTCGATGATGATTAATGTCATTTTTTTATGTTGAAGACAATATTTTTACTTTGACAAAGTTTTGGACAACAAGCATATATTTAGGTAGTTTTTTTGGGACAACATGGATATGATACTTTTGGATATGGTCATATTATATTTTGTTGATATTTAAATATTTGATCATAATTATGAGAACATGAGTTACAAGGAGGATATATTTGAAATCAAATGATTGAATTTTATATTTCATGTTTGATTATTATTAAAATAAATAATTGGGAGTCACAAGGGGTCCCACCTATTTAGTTATTATTAATTAGACCTTTAATTATATATATTATTATTACTTGTCTCAACTAATTAGTTAAGATAATTTGACTTAACTAAAGAAAGGTAGTTGAACTATCCTAACTTATTGAGAAGGAATAAAATCTCAATGAGATGAAGAGACAAAGGACGAGAGAATAGAAGGAGAACTACAACCATTAAGGTTTGATCTATACTAGTGAGATACTTTCATTTTCATTCATTCTGATTTTACTAGAAAGCTTAATCCTCTTGATGACAACAGGGTCTTATTGAAGGCAACATGATTCAAAAATTGAATCACATATTTCAACAGCTTGTTTTAAAGGTGTATGATTTATCTTTGTTAGTCTATGTATTTTTGTTTGTGCATGAATTGGATTTCATGAATAATAAAGAATATCTTGCAAAGTCAAGTGATAACATTTTGTGGCAAGATGATCCAAATCTTTGGCTTCAATTTTCTTCTTGTTTTCAGTGTCTTTTTGTATGGTGCCCATCAAAGGCTTCTAAATTTGACTTTGGTCCCTACCCTCACAGGGTTTTGTAGAGAGAACTCAATTTTGTATCTCAGAATGAAATAAATAAAAAAACCAGATTACTATTTCAGTCTCACATATGTGTTTTAATGATCTCATTCATTCTTTTTCTTTTATCTCCATGTACACATTTGTATAATTTATGTACACATTCGTGTAACTTTGTTTAAGTTTATTTCTTTTTCACTGTTACATTTAACACATAAAACCAACCTTGATCCTTTGTACTTAATACTTGTGGATTAAGTGATTTTGTTTTAGGCTATCAACCCTGTGTAACATTCCCAACTATCTTGTATTAGCCCAGCAAGATCTGAAAATGCTTGAGTAAGGTGTTCCATACCTTTTCCTCAACATTTATTTGGCGACCATACTGGGGAGATCTTCCATATCTCTCTGGTTGATTGTATTCATGATTATCTTCAAATTTTTCTGTTTTGTCTAAATATTCCTTGACTAATATTTTTCCATGACAATACCTGTTGCAAGACAACCCAATGTTGGAAATGGTCTTGATGACCAAACTAGCAATTCTTTGACCTTATTCAACACTATTTTTGAAACTGCTAGTACTCGTGCTGAACTTGAACTCTCTTGGGAAGTAATTGAAAGAGATATAAGTATCCGTGAACATTGGGAAGCCAGGAAAAGGAAACCCAGAAATCAACAATAACCTCTCTTTTCATAAATGCTTGGTTTTATTTTTCATGTCCTCAAATCCTAGCATCTCTCTCTCGAAGAGGACTGTCCCCTGAAACTACTCCTATTTTTGAAATAGGAAGGAGGACAATTGTTTTATCACAAGAAAGTGATCTAAGGAGAACTTTATCTAATTCTGCTAGTTTACCTTCATCACCTGTACCTATTACCTTCAACATGATGTCTGCAAGTAGTGGTAGTGGAACCGGAGGAGCCTCCTCCTCCCAACCTTCTGCTTCATCAGTAATTGGTAGTATATATAGCCATCAGGTCCATGTTCAATCCATTACCAATTTGACCAAAGTGATAAATAAATATGGGATTTTTTCAGTTTGAAGAAGATGCTACGACTACCCCATGGCATGTGTCCTCTCCCTTAAATATGGCACCTGCTACTCACCCATTACTGAAATTTAAGGAGCATCTACCTAAGTTTCCGGGAAATAATATTGTTACTACAAATGAATACCTAGTAGAATTTTCTAATGCTTGTCATAACACAAGGGACAACGATAATGAAAATTGCATGCGCTTATTTGTCAATTCCCTTGAACGGAAAGCTGCGGCAATATTTTTTGACCTCCCTTCCAAAATTATTTCCACATGGGAAGAATTGGTTTATTGGTTCAAGTCCACTTATGGACAGTCCAAGAGTCCAACTGAGCAGTTAAGGGAATAAAACAATATTTCCCATAAATATGGTGAAACCATTAAGTCTTTTAACCTTCACTTCACCAAATTATACAATCAAATCCCTACACTAATCCACCCCCAAAATAAGGATGCTTTCTTGCATTATTATAATGCACTACCTTCCCCTTATCATCATAGACTCAAAGAAAAGGCTATTGAAAATATTGGTTCCGCTCTTCATACTTGTCTAGAATATGAGGAGCAACTCAAAAGAATGGGTCTCCCTAAAGGGGACTCGGTCAGGCAAAAATATATGTCTTCCCTCCTACAACTTGTGAAAGATATGAATAATAGGATGATAGCCTATGAATGAAAGGGAAGTGTTTCTTCACCCACCCTTGGGGCATCTTCTTCTTCCTCAGTGCCTTTTAGGAATACTAATGAAAACACTTTTCATCCAAAGGCCATTATGATCCGGATTATTTTCGGCACTAAATGAGATCGGAGATATAATAAAGAAATGCATAGAGATATCACAGATATTCAATAATATAATAGAAATATATCAGAGATGAAACTATAAACACATATATATAGTAATACATGATTTCTATTAATGAAATAAATGTACATAGACTGTAAAATACAAAGTGAAAGACTCGATAGAATGGTGGCAACTTATCTCTAAGAAGAGATGTGACGACTACTCACATTCGTAAGAAGATGATTACAATGAGGCTCTGAAGGCCTTTTTACAATAAACAGGAATGCCAAAAGTCCTAGACATCCAAAAACCTAACCCTAGGAGATGGAGCGCCAAAAGTCATGTGGGCCCCGTTTGGGTAAGTGAGTACATCAACTTCCCGGTGTCGTAACTTTTGCATACGATCTCCCTTTTAGGCGCGTGATAGCTCGTTGGAAAGATATTGTTGAGGAGATTCATTTTGGGGGCTCAATAATTCCTTTGGATATCATTGAGAAACTCGATCTCGAAAAACCTTCATTTGGACCCTCAAAATGGCCCCGGAAGTTAAAACTTGCTAAAAATAGTAAATTGCCAAAATTGCTAGAAAACTGTTTTGAGCCATTTGGAAAAGGTGGGTGGCCACCGATATCCACCTGGATCACATTATGTCTCGCAGTTGGTGTAAATTCTGTGAAGAAAATCATGAAGAAAGTAATTGCGAAGTTAATAAAAATGCCAGAGATAAGATCTTTGGAAAAAGGCTCTATACCACAATCGTTGTTCTAGATTGGGTTGAACCAAAAGATGTTATTATAATCAATACCAGGAACAAATCTTACACTGCTAAGAGAAAATATGACCCTCCTCAAACTTCTTCCTCCCCAAGCTCATCTTCACAAAGTGTTGGTGCACAAGCTGTCAAAACTACGAAAAATCAAGGAGTTCCTTCCCTTCTTCTCTCTTCTAAATACAACATCCTTAACAAATTGGATAATATCAAGGCTGATGCTACTCTTTTAGACATGGTTTCTATCCTGGAACAACAAAAGCATATAAATAATTTTATGGAAGGTAAAGTCTCTACCATAGCCAATCTTTTTGAAGAGTCAAACGAAGAGGATTCAACTCTAAATAAGATAGGTGTAAATAATTTTAGGAACCCTGTAAAAAATCCCCCTTTTTATATTTTTGTAAAAATTATGGATAAAATAGCTCATTGTTGCCTAATTGATGGCAGGTATAGTCCAAGTGTATTTTAAAAAATTATCATGGAATAGCTTGGCTTATTGTGCACTAATGAAAATTATAGAAGCATGGTCTCTTATAATAGTATGCAACAATCAACTATAGGTGAAATCTAATATGTAATCTTAGTTATGTGCACCCATCCTGAAATAAGAACAACCCTCAGTATCCAAGTAATTGATATGCCAGTAAGAAACTATTCAATTAGTTTAGGAAGAGACTGACAAGCCTTAACAGGTGGATATCTTTCGCTTGACGGAACACATTTGTCTGTCCCTTGTAATGGAAAGAACATTATAGTCTTGAGGGAAGGAATAATTTCAACATATATAGAAAGCGTTCCCCAACCTAATGTAAATTATCTTGAGGAGGATTCAGGAGTGTACTCTATCTTTGCAGATGAGGGTGACACTATGCTTGAACTGATTGATCTTGATGATGGCATATGGCACATGCATTTCGATGGCTCATGCTCAAATGAAGTTAATGGAGCCAAAATTATTCTATATTCTCCTATAGGTAAAATCCACAATTTTTCTTATAGATTAGAATTTGCTTACACAAACAACATCACCGAGTTTGAGGCCTTATTGTTAGGCATAAAAAATGCATATAACCTTGGTTGTGGACACCTTACAGTATTTGGTGATTCCAAACTTATTGTGAACCTTGTACGTAAGATTTATTCACCTAGAAATAAGTTTCTTAAACACTATACCCAAGATGTTTGGATGCTCATTTCAAACCTTCTATCATTTAACATCACTCATGTTAAGCGGGAACTCAATTCAATGGTTGATAGGCTAGCTATGTTCACAACATCCCCTACCTGATAAATTTTTCCTCAGAGACATGATTGTATGTTCCAATCTCTATATCATCCTCATATCCTCAATAATGTGGAATCATGGTAGGTGTTCCCAAGTGATGAAGGAATTTTTTCTTTCATACAAAATGAACCATTTAATCCCAAGGAAACCATATCCATTGAAGACAATAAATTTCCTACAGGCTTGAATCCTCTCGAAATTTCATTTTCGTCGAGTGATGTAGGAAACAAAGAGACACATAAGGAAGAGGAGTCAAAAAGGAAAGTGGGATTACCATTTCCTTGAACCTTGGGACACCTAAATCTCCAAAGATTTTTAAACTAGGTGCCCAATGTTCTGATGAAGAAAAAGAGAAATTCATAGAACTAATTCATGAAATTCAAGATAATTTTTCATGGTCATACAAGGATCTTCATGGTTTTGATGCTTCTCTCATACAACATGCCATTCCTATCAAGGAAGGAGTAAAACCAGTTAGGAAAAAAAAAATACCTATCAACCCTGCGCTTGAAGCTACTATTATGAAAGAATGGGAAAAATTATTGAATTCTGGTATAATCTTTCTAGTTAAGTATTCCAAGTGGGTTTCAAATTTGGTCCCTATTCGGAATACTATTGGCCATATCAGATTATGTGTTGATTTTCGTGCACTGAACAGAGCAAGTGTCAAATATCATTTTCCTCTTCTTAATATGGAAATGATTTTATAATAGGTTGTAGAGTCACAAATGATGTCCTTACTCGATGTATTTTTGGATATAATCAAATCAAGGTAAAAAGTACTGATAGATATAAAATCACATTTACTACACGTTGGGGCACATTTTCTTATGAACGCATACCTTTTGTCTTGTCTAATGTAGGTGCCACTTTTCAAAGAGATATACAGATAGATTTTGATGATCTAATCTATAAAATTATTCAGGTTTATCTTGATGATTTGACTGTCTATTCAAAGAACTGGTTGGATCATTTTGGTCATCTTAGAAAAGTTCTCATGCATTGCAAAAAAATTGGCATTTATTTAAATCCTTCCAAATCTATTTTTGGTGTCATGAAGGGAAAAATCCTTGGTCATATTGTTTCTGATTCAGGAATAAGCATAGATCCCGGAAGGATTGTTGTTATTCTAAACCTTCCTGCCCCCACCTCTAAGAAAGAAGTCCAAGCTTTCATGGGAATTATCAATTTTGTCCGTAGGTTTGTTCCTGATTTTGTTTTCATGGTTAAATGAATTCATAATCTTTTGAAGCAAGATCGTTCTTTTTCTTGGACATATGACGTAGAAAATGCTTTCCTTAGGATTAAGAAAAAAATGAGTTCTACACCGGTTTTGGTGAAAATGGATTTTGAGAAATACTTTATCATATATACCAATGCCACCAAGGAAGCAATTTCTGCTATCCTCTTACACAGTGATGACCAAAACAACGAAAAACTTGTAGCATACATGAGCTAAAGTTTATTAGATGATGAAATCAAGTACTATTATATTGAAAAACATGTTTTTTCTCTTGTTAAGGTTATAGAAAAATTTCTCCACTTTATTTTAGGCAAACATACGCAAGTAAGATTCCCTTTTCCTGCTGTCAAGTTTCTTCTCTCACAAACTTATCTTTCAGGAAAACTCGCACATTGCTGGCCAAAATTCAGGAGTGTGATTTAACCATCATGACTTCAAAAATGATCAAGGGACGAGACTTAGCCCTTCACTTAGCTCAACACCCTGAACCAATTGAAGAACTTGATGATTAGGATAATCCTCTTTTATCTCTATTCTATATTGAAAATCAAAGTATTTCTATAGCTGAGCATCCTTGGTATAGAAATCTGGTGTACTACTTGTAGCATAAAAAATGACCAGATAACTTGGATCCCCACCAGAGAAGCACTCTGCCTCGAATCGTCCAGGTATACCATTTTAGGAGACTTTTTGTTTAGAAGGTTTGTTGATGGTTTGTTACTTCGATTTGTGAATGATGAAGAAACACATAGATTGTTACGTGAAATTCCTGGATCATCAGTTTCTCTCATTCACATTGGTGGCCATTTTTCTGCTAAAGCTATGTTGAAAAAGTGCCCTTAGACACATAATTTTATTGATAAGGAAAAAGTGATTACAATCTTAAGTGAGAACTCATAATCTACTCCTTAGACTCACTTGAAGAAGGAGCTAGTTTATATAACTCAACTCTAAACTAAAATCTAGGAGAACAACCAATCACATAATCACATGAGTATGATAGGTGTCCTTTACATAGAAGGTAGGTGTCCTTATCCTAACAAACTAGAATAAATTAATTTCTAAAAACATTTATACTAGAAAATACTTAGACTATAGAACTTTAGGATTATGAGGCTAACAATCCCCCCTTTAATCCAAAAGTTCATTTTTACAAATACCAAGTTCATTTATGAACTTAGTGAAATTTATTCTACCAAGAGGTTTGGAAAAAATATCTGAAGTTTGATCTTCAGATGGAAAGAATTGAGTCTTTATGATGTGTTTGATGATGAGCGATCTGATGAAGTGGTACTTGGTGTCGACATGTTTAGTATTTGACTGAAATACTGGATTCTTGGCAATGTTTATTGCTAACTGACTGTTGATCAATAAGGTAGTTGGTGATTTCTGAGTTTCACCAAGATCCTATAAAATTATGCATAGCCATACAATCTCACATGTTGCTTCCCAAGCTGATATGTACTCTGCCTCTGCTGAAGAATTGGCAATTGTTATCTCTTTTTTGCAATCCCAAGATATTGTTGTTGAACCCATATTCATTAAATAACCTGAAGTGGGTGTTCTATCATCAATGTCACCTGCAAAATCATCATCTGAATATCCAACAAGTGTAAAATTTTTGTTCCTTTTGTTGAGAAGACCAAGGTATTTTGTACCTTGAATGTATCTTAGTACCCTTTTTTCTGAATTCCAATGACTTTCCCTTGGTTTCTTCATAAACCTTGAAAGCATACTGACTGAATATGAAAAATTTGGTCGAGTATTTGTCAAATAAATGAGACTTCCAACCAATTGCACATACTTTGTACTGTTTACCAATTCCCCCTCTTCAAATTTTGAAAGTTTCAATTTCTGCTCCATGGGGGTAAGAGAAGGTTTACAATCTTCCATGCCAAATTTCTTTAACAATTCAGTGGCATACTTAGTTTGACTAAGGAATATTTGGTTAGGATGTTGAGATGCTTCAAGTCCAAGATAATAATGAAGTTTCCCTAAATCAATCATTTTGAACCTTTCTTTAAGTTCTTCCTTAACCTGTTTGATGTGTGCTTCATTATTTCCTGTTATGATTAAGTCATCAACATAGAGTAAAAGTATCACCATGTTCTTATCTTGCATTCGAAAATACAATGTATCATCTAATTCACTTCGTGGGAAACCCACCTTCGTAGGTACTCTTCCATTTTTGCATTCCAAGCTTGAGGAGCTTGTTTCAAGCCATATAAATCCTTCACAAGTTTGCAAACTTTATGTTATTTTCGTTTAGCTTCAAACCCTTGTGGTTGAGTCATGAAAATATATTCCTTTAGATCACCATTCAGGAAGGCACTTTTGACATCCATTTGATGTAATTTTCGACCATTATGTGCAACCAAATTGATAACCATTCTGATAGTATTCCATTTAGTTGTGGGTGAAAATTTTTCTTCATAATCAATTCCTTCCCGTTGAGAAAAACCTTTAGCAACAAGTCTTTCTTTGTACTTGACAATTTTACCATTGGGCTTGTACTTTACTTGATAAACCCATTTACAACCGATGGTCTTAACATCATGTGGACAATCAACTAAGTTCCAAGTCCCATTTGCAAGTTCTGAATCATATTCATTAATCATTGATTCCTTCCCTTGTTTATGTCTAGCTACTTCAACAAAAGAAGTAGGTTCAA
The DNA here is from genome assembly GCA_032191745.1 of Picea mariana. NCBI lineage: Eukaryota > Viridiplantae > Streptophyta > Pinopsida > Pinales > Pinaceae > Picea > Picea mariana. The sequence goes on along the minus strand of JASDQU010095730.1, from coordinate 3,791 downwards.
TAAAAGCATTAGAAAAATTAGCTTCTGCTCTTGAATATCCCCTAGTTCCTATTTTGTTCATTTCATATGAATGAACATATTTGAGAATTTGTTCTATCGAATTTGGTTTCTTATGTTGAGGGGATTGAGGATCTGAATCACCATTATTGTTGAAAAGAGGATTTTCAAAAAATGAGGCTCTTATATCATATGAAATATCTGAGGTTGGAGAATATTTTTTTGAAGATTTAGTATCAAAAGAGTCTTTTGTAGTTTCATTATCAGATGAATTAGAAGAACTATTTGATAAAGACATGTCTTCTAGAGAAACAAAGTCTTTTTCAAACCAAAATATTTTCTTTGACTTGTTCAACTTACCTTTACCCTTAGTGTTTTTCTTCTCTAAAGGACTAAGGAGATGATTAATCTCATATAAAATTTTACTTTTAATTTCATAAAAAATTAGATCTCTACTGACAATGAATTTTCCATATGAAAGCAATCTATACCCTTTCTTTTCATTAGAGTATCCAATGAAGGTACACTTCATACTTCGGTTTTCTAATTTAGTCCTCTTTTCCTTAGGAACTAAAGAAAGACATGTTGAGCCAAAAACCCTAAGATGATTTACCTTGGGTTTAAAACCATACCAAGCTTCATAAGGAGTTTGTCCATCTAAAGCTGATGTAGGTGATTGATTTCTGAGATAAACTGCAGTATGGACTGCTTCAACCCAATATTTTGTGCTCAACCCTTTAAAATGAATCATAGATCTTGCCATGCCCATGCGAGTTATGTTCATCCTTTCAGTAACTCCATTATGTTGTGGAGTATATGAATTTGTCAGTTGCCTGTTAATTCCATTGTTTCAACAATAATCATTGAATTCAGTTGAAGTGAATTCACCTCCATTATCAGTTCTCAAAGAAGAAACCTTCTCTCGTGTTTCATTTTCAAAAGTACACCTATGTCATTCTAGTGTGGTCATCAATGAAAAATATAAAGTATTGACATCCACCGAAAGAATATTCCATTGGACCACATTTATCACTATGAATCAACTCCAAATACTTTGTTTCTCACCATGAGCTGGTTGGAAAAGCTTCTCACTTTTGCTTGCCAAAAATACAAGCTCGACACTTGGAATTTTCTTTCTTGAAAGTTGGCAAACCCTTTACCAAATCTTGGGACTTAAATTTCAAGAGACTATCAAAGTTTAAGTGACCAAATCGAAAATGTCATAATCTGAATGAAGACATTTTGGAATTCACTGTTGCTACAAATTCTTCCTTTCTTTAGATGACTTTCCCATTCATTCTTAGTAACTTCCCATCTTCATATCCAATCATTATTATTTTCAAGTTATCCTTCTCTGACTTAATATTCACCAAACCATCTTGCATGATGATTTGATGTCTAACTTGTCTGATTGTGACTAAGGATAACAATTTTTTCTTAAAAGTTGGTACATACCAAACATTTGAAATCTATTTTTCACCAATTCCAGGGAGAAAGACTTTCACTAAACCTTTTCCTTGAGGTATATGAGTTGTATCATCAGCTAAATAAATTTGATTTAGTTGAACATATTTATAATTCCAAAAATAGTCTCTGCAATAAGTCATATGCTGAGTAGCCCCTGTGTCCAATAACCAATCATTTTCAAATGAATCTACATGCTGAACTGTTGAAAAAACATATTCATATTGATCATCCTGGTAATATTGATCCTCTGCATATTGAGCTGATTGTTGAGAATTTGAATTTGATGTATTCTTAAACTTTGGCAATTGATCATTGCTTGTAAGACAATTTGATGCATAATGACCCATCTTTAAAAATCTTTTACATCTTACTTGATTGACATTTTTGCCTCTTCCTGACTGTGCATTATTATTGTGAGGATTAATTTGAAAATTTTGTTGATTAAAATTTCTACAACCTCTACCTTGACCACGGCCTCTGCCAAAACCTCGATTAGAAGACTGATTTTGAAAATTTCCAAAATTTGATTTTCCTCATCCTTTAGAACTTTCAACTTTAGTGAAAAGAAGATCTTCTCCTGATTGTTTTTGTTTTCCAAAATATTTACTATGTTGAGCTAGTAATTCACTAAGTGAATCAAAAGTCACAGTTGATAACTTATTAGTTATCTGCAAAGTCTCAAGAAAATTCTTATAAGATGGAGGCAAGCCATTTATTACAATGGAGACTAGAAAACTATCTTCAAGTTTAGGAAAACCGCCTTTGATGATTTCTTGATGAATGTTCTTAATCCTTGAAATGCATTCTATTACATCACCATTTTCTGCTAATATTTGTTTAAGCAATTTCATTTGTATATCAACTCTATGAGATTGAGCAGGAGTATCAAAAAGATTCTTTAACAGATTCCAAGCAGACCATGCATCTTTGGAATTCTCAATATGAAAAAACATGTGTTCAGTTACAAAAGAACGTAGCAAAGCAAGTGCCTTTTCATCTTTTAAATTCCATTTTTATAAAGAAGTAGCGTCGATGGGATTAGTTGGAGAAGTATCACCATCACAAATATCACGCCATAATTCATTATATATCAAAGTGTTATGCATGTGTCGACTCTAAGATTTGTAATTCTTAGGTCCATCTAACTTATCTCGTTCTGTGAATAGGTTGGTTAATTTAGACATGATGTTTGTTGCAAGATTGCAAGTGAATAATCCACAAAACTCCAAAAGAAAGACACAAGGAACCAAAAAGGAGTACTCAGTCCACGCAAAAAGAGCGCTTTTAAGGGCTTGGCCTTGACCCTTTAAATGTCTCATTGGAAAATGAGTTTGAGAGAGTATTTCAGTGGAATCTTATCAACTCCTAAGAGTTCATGACTACAATCAAATATTTCAAAGTTTGACCCCTTTTACAAGATAGATATCCTTTTACAAGTAATAAAATGTGCCCCTCCTTGAGCTAACGTCATCAAAGACTAAAAGATTTACAAAAATTGGCTAATTTTTACAAATCACCCAAAATTAATAAAATATTACATAAAGATATGACATGCCCTTAGAATTTCGTGCATGCATTGTCCTTATGCCTCCACTTTGAAATTTTTTGGATGAATAATAACCGCTTGAGAACATTACCTTCAACCATAGGGGATTGTTGCGAAAAAGAAGAGACAACTGTTGGAATTCTTAAGGGATATAAAGAGTGGATCTGAGTGATATTGTGACACAATTTTTGGGCGATATCATGGCCTCCTCTCAACAATTTTGTGACATAATTTTTGCACTGTAATCCATGAATCCACTCAACAATTATGTGGTTCCATCTCCACTATGACTTGATGAATCCACTTAACTATCTCTTGGTTGCACCATCTCCTCTGTGATCTCGAGCATATAATATCACCATGGTATAATCACTATCTTGAGGAGGGTGATCCATCTTTGGAGGGACATTATCACTGTAAAGATGTTGTGAGCCGCGAGACAGAGATTGTTTGTGTGGAGTATTGAGGCAACGCTACCATAACAGAATCAGGAAAATTTCCTGCGTCCAAAGACTGCAGGTTTAATCCCAGCGATACATGGTCGTTGTATCTTTGAGGCAATGTTTACAAGTTGTTGAGCTTGTGAAGTTGTTTGGATTATTTTTTATGCCTTCTGGATTATTTTTAAAAACCTAGATCGACGCCAAAGATTTGTTTTTCTTTCCTGTAGATTTGGAATCTGCGTTCCTTCTTTACAGAATGCGCCCGCCAAAATAAGCTAGGTGGATGTCGTTTCCTTTGAGGAGGGTTTATACTGTCTCTCGAACTGTGTTGTCAGTGG
>JASDQU010095729.1:5615-21739 GCA_032191745.1 Picea mariana | reverse complement strand
TGGACAAAACATCGCAACAACTTTAGCCCAATATTGAAACTTTCTTACCTAGGGTAATGATCAATCGACTGGGGGGAAACAACCTCAAGTCACCTCTTTCATACCCCCTGGTACAGGCCAACCTTACCCCGGGACCTCCAATCCCATTTGGGGTTTGAATGTTCCATCTACCATCCCTTTCCAAGGGAACGTATGTAATCGGTACAAGCCCACGGGCTACCTGCCACCACAACAACACTCGAATCTGGTCGGATCTTTGCATTATATGAAAACTTCTTATGGTCCTACTGGTATACCGATGGGACTTCCTCCCCAAAGTCACCAATACCCTTACATCAATAGACAGTTACCCTTTTTGTCCACTTTGGACCTACCTGATCTGTCTAGAATTTTGAACGACCCTATCCATCACTCTCTTCATTATCCTATCATACCAGCCAAACTACCATCTGGCATTCCTAAGTTCGATGGTAAACTAGGAGAGGACCCAAACAATCATGTATTGACTTTACACCTTTGGTGTTCATCCAAATCTTTGATAGATGACTCCATTACATCTTTTTCAATGAACTCTCATGGGTTTAGCCGCGACGTGGTATATAGAATTACCATGAGGATTCTTCACCAATTTCAATACCCTAGCTATGGCTTTCCTCACTCACTATCAGTTTCCAATCCATTATGAAATGAGATTGAGATTTTGAGTTATTTCAAGAAAAGTAAGGGCACTCATATCTCCGATCACATTCATGAGTGGAGACGAAGACAACGTCTAATCAAAATCGATCTTCCCGATTAGTTATTGGAAGAATGGTTCATGAAATCCTTCGTGAATGACATATATAAAGACATTGCTATGGGCAGAGTTGTCACAGAAGAACAGGCGATCAATTGTGCCCAATATCTCGATCTCGTTTATTCACAAACAGGTACTCTTTCTGATCTTCTCCCTAACACACCTCATCCTTCTACCACAACCACCTCAAAAACCCCAACAACTTCTCATGCCGCTGATGGTGTGATAGGTACTTTCCATGCTCAACTTCAATTTGCATAGGCCTCTCACACCACTCCCAATTCCCATGCTTCTAATGTTCAAACTTCTCAGACACCCACCCATCCCACTGGTAAAACTTCAGAAGTGAACGTCATTCAATCGACTCCTACCGGTAAGAATAAATCCAAAAAACGGAAGGGTAGGAAGAAGGAGGATAAAAATAACAACCCACAATCCGACAAGACCAAGACACAACCTATTGATGATAAGGTTAAACGCAAACCTCGCTATCCTTTCCTTATTTGTGGTGATGTTCACAACACGAAGGATTGTCTGAGACATGCTGAGGTCATGAAGTTCCTTCAGGGGACATGAAAACCTCCTACACCTGTCGTCTTGTCTCAACCCTTTCCTTCTCAACAACAAGATCAATTGGTCATCCATGATCAATCTTCTTCCTCCATTACCACCTACATACTTATGTGTAACAATGATTCAAATAAGAATTACATAACACTTACCACTCGTGCCAAAGATTACTCTTCCTCCAAGGAGAAAGTTGATGATATACCACCTTCACTGGTTCAATAATCTCCCTTGGATCCACCTCTCGTCGATCCTCTTCATATCGAACGATTGAACCCTGATACAGTCCTTTTCCCTCCTCCCAAGTGCATGGTTAGAAAGTCTTCTTTCAATCCTCATGTGCATGCTTCCCAAAACTATATTATTGTAGAGGATTTGGTGCAAGCACCATTTGCGATGTTATCCCTTGAAGTCCTTCAGAGTTGTCCTACACAACAGAAGGCATTGTTGAAAGATATCGGTGGAATTGACCCTACGGATACAAATTTAATAATCTTTGACTTGGAACATCACATTCCAAGGTTACCCCCTCAGCTCGCATTTCAAATACAAGTTGTTGTCACCGACAAGAACATTTGTAGAACAATTATTGACGAAGGTACCTCGATGTGTGTCATGTCTATCACTTGCTGAAAATCTATTGGCTCTCCTTGCTTAACTAAATCACATAACGTGCTCAAAGCCTTTAATGGATCTATCTTTAAAAACTACGATGTACTCCCTTCGTTTCCTATTATGTTAGAAGGAAAAACAGTGAACATTGAAGTTGAGTTCTTTGACGCACCTCTCAATTACAACCTCTTACTTGGCCGTAACTGGATCAATTCCATGTGTGAAGTTCTGTCTACTCTTTTCTGTATCATGTGCTTTCCACATTAGGGAAAAGTAGTTACAGTAGACCAACTAGCCTTCTTTAACTATGATACACGTACCAGCAACGTACCTTTCATTGCAAAGACACCACCTGGGTACGAGAATGTCGGTGTGGGTCTACTAAAAGATTCCACTCTGATGGGTACATTTCCAATCCCACCACTCAATGTTCCACCTCCTTTGGTTGTCTCTATTAACATGATCTCCACCTTCGTCCACAAAACTCTCGCATCTTCTGACCCATGGATAGTACCCGAACTTGGTGATTATCTTCACTATGGTGACTAGATTCCTTTAAGTCTGGTTGAATTCACCTAACAAGCCATTCAATCAGCTCACCCTTCTACTCCCTCTCTCGGTGATTCATCTCCTGATCTATTACATGTTATTTTTCCCATGGATGAGATGATTATGTCAGTTATATAGATGGAAGATACTCCTTGGGATGATGGGCATCATCATTCCATTCTCTTTCTCGAACAACACACCATCGAGAGTTACCAATGGATCTCAACTCCGTCGATCGTTGTCATTATTTATTCGGTTCTTGAATCCACACATGAGGTGTTTTACGAAGGGAACTTAAGTAACATTTCACCCACCATCCCCCTCGACATATCTATTAAACCTGGAGTTGTCGAAAATGTCCATATCAGAGCTTCTTGTTCCACCGATGAGGTTTTCATGTATAAGTCACTTTTTCAAGAATTTCGTGACATCTTCGTGTGGAGCTACGAAGAGATACTAGGTATTGACCTAATATTATTGTACAGGAAATTAAGACCTACCCAGATGTTAAAATCGTCTGGTAGATACTTCGCCCAGTCCACCCCCATAAAGCAACTGTTATCAAGCTTGAAGTCAAAAAAATTCTTAAAGCTGGATTTATTTATCCAGTGGCTTTGACTGATTGGGTATCCAATCTAGTTCTGGTTAACAAGAAACAAGGTATGATTTGTGTCTGTGTTGATTATAGGGATATCAACAAATCTTTTCCTAAGGACAAATTTCCTACCCCCTTCATTGACCAAATAGTCGATGATTGCACCAGAAGTGAAATCTTCTCTTTGATGGACGGTTTCTCCTGATATAATCAAATCAATATATTACCCGCAGATCGACACAAAACCACTTTCATTTGTCCTTGGGGCAGTTTTGCCTACTGGAAACTAACCTTTGGTTTAAAAAACGTCGGTGCAATGTTTCAACGTGATATGTCTTATGCTTTCCATGATATTAAGCACATTGTACAACCATATTTAGATGACCTACCAATGCATTCCATGCATCATAGTGATCATCCGACCCACCTCCGAGCCATTTTCCTTCATTGTCAGTTCTATCGCATACGCTTAAACCCACATAATTGTGTCTTTTGTATGGAGTCCGACCGACTCCTAGGCTTTATTGTGTCACATTAGGGGATCAGGGTAGATCCTTTGAAGGTCGAGGCGATCCTCAAACTCCCTCCTCCTTCCTCACTTTGCCAGCTACAAAGTTTTCAAGGGAAGGAAAACTTTCTACATTGTTTTAACCCAAACTAGACAGAGTTAACACACGGATTTAGTCGACTATTAAAGAAAGGCTTTGATTTTGTATGGGACACCACTACTAACAAATCCTTCGATGCTTTAAAATTGACTTTAAAATGTACCCCACTATGTTTCCCACCTGATTATAGTCGAGATTATTTCCTTTATCTCCCTACTTCAGACTCTACCATTGGCATGGTTCTAGTCCAAGAAAACAATTTACACGATGAACATGTCATTTATTATTTGATTTGGAGTCTCACGAATATCGAAGCCAAGTACTTACATGTTGAAAAACTGGCATTGGCAACTGTTCAAGCTATCCAACGTTTCCGTCACTATATTCTATTACGCAAGACCACTATAATTTTCGATTGCAACCCTCTGCAACACATTCTTACATGTCAATTTATAGGGGGGAAATACTCCAAATGGATAATGATTCTCCAGGAGTTTGACTTAGAATTAGAACGTGCTAAGTCCAAGAAATACTTGGTGTTTTCCAAACTAATATGTGACCTTCCCTCTGCTAAGACAGAAAAAGTGGCAGAGGATTCCTTACCAGATGAATCCCTTTTTCTGATCAATTCTGATGATGCTTGGTATGGAGATATTATCATTTATCTCTAGACTCAAACTTTTTGGCTATACCTCTCTAGTATAGACCATCATCACATCCGCTATCGTTCCCGTCAATACATCATTCTTGGTGACACTCTTTATCGTCATGGTGTTGACTCTATATTTCGATGTTGTCTCACCTTTGATGAGGCTGAGAAATATTTTAATGAATGCCACTCTAGAGTGTGTGGCAGTCATATTTTTGAGTATCCCACTGCCCAAAAGATCTTCTGAGTAGGTTATTTCTGGCCTTCTTTATTTAAAGATTGTAAAACTGTCATCCAAAAATTCCATGCTTGCCAAACATACAATCACAAGATAAGATCTCATCCCACTCCCTTACACCCTATAGTTTCCATTGGTACTTTTGCGAAATGGGGCATCGATTTTATGACTTGTAACCCTCACTCGGTTGGGGGGGGGAATGGATACATTATTGTAGCCATGGACTATTTCACCAAATGGGCCGAGGCGATGCCTATATTCGACAATACTGGAAAAAATGCAACACTTTTCATTTTCAATCACATTATTACTCGATTTGGGATCTAGCAAGCTATCGTTACAGATCAAGGTGGCCATTTTCAAAACTTTATAATGTATGAACTTACCGACAAGTTGGGTCTTCATCATGAAAACTCAACCCCCTACTATTCACAGGCCAACAGTCAAGTTGAAGAAATCAATAAAATGCTTATCACTATGCTTCATCGGATAATAGGAATCCATAAGACCAGTTGGCACATGATATTGTTCTCAGCATTATGGGCCTATCGTACATCCGTGAAGTCTACTATGGGATTTACCCCCTTTCAAATAGTCTACAACATTGAAGCCATTCTTTCGATTGAATGTGAAATTCCATCTTTGAAGCTAGCCATTGAACTCCTTTCCAACACCTTTGTCGAAGAAGAACGTCTATTGTATCTTATGCAATTAGACGAGACCCGTCATGATGCCACCCTAGTCATTGAAGCCCAAAAGAAATGCGTCAAAGCCCAATATGACAAGCATGTCAAGCCATGCATTTTCTCTGAGGATGATCTAGTTCTCCTCTATAAACAAGATCGTGATTTGATAGGAGCCAGGAAATTCAAGGCTATGTGGCAAGGTCCTTATATCGTCAAACGAGTATTAAAGAAGGGATCCTGTGAGTTAGTATATTATGATGGCATCCCTTTGAGTGAACCCATGAATGGGATTTACTTGAAGAAGTACTATGCTTAGACTATCTTTGCATGAGTGCTTGTATTTTATTGTATCATACTATTGTATGCTACTTTTGTGTGCTTTTTCGTTATTTAGTTTCTACCCTCGACTGCTTACCTTGTGTTGTGCTTTGTTTTCATATGTCAGAGTCTTCATTACCCCATTTTGGCTTCCCCAATGATGCTAGTCATAGCACTCAGAACCTAGCTTCTTCTGCATGGGCAATCTATGCACCCACGAATGAACTTATCAGTCTACATGGTCTTTGCCTCCGTCGTGCAACCAATAATATAGCAGAATGTAGCACAGTCATCGAATTATTAACCGATGCTATCTCACTTGGGATTCGTCGCTTGGTTATACGACTTGATTCGTATCTTGTAGTGCTACAGTTAAGTAATGTCTATGCTATCCGAAGTCCTACTTTATTACGGGTATATTTATGAATTTGCCTCTTGGAATGTTATTTTGATTATATCGAGTATCAACACATTCCTAGATGTCTAAATACATTAACTGATGCATTAGCTAATTATGTGTTAGACAGACATCTGAGACATTTATAAATCCAATCACACATCACATGTATTATACAAATCAAAATAAGCCGGTAGAGGCCTCATGTATATATATATAACGATAATTTTTTTTTACAAAAATATTGTTTTCCATCTGAAGACCAAAATATCAAAATATGAAGCTCATAGCTTCTACAAAATGGCATCATGGATGCTGCTCTCGGTAACACACTACTTCTCGTGCTACCCTATGGATAAATCGTCTCAATGGACCAACCACGCCTACAGTATGGCTCTAGAAATGCCTTAGGACCTCATTGATCGACATATATGGGATCCTTGCAGTCAAACCCTCTAGATTATGCTCAATTGCTTCATATTATTCTGCATCCCATCCTACTACTACCACCGCTTCCCCTCATCTATGGATAGGGGATATGCCCGGGGGTTGGAATGGCCCTACATCTACATGGTTAAAATATTTTGTTTAGTCATTGGATCGAAAACATAAAAAGAAAAAATGTGTTTAATATTTTGAAAAATTTACAAAAGCACCATAGAAGAAAAATGTTTTTCTTACCTAGGTCCCCCCACTGAGAACCCTCAGGTAAAACCAAGTCAATATCATGGAAAAAATCCAGCCGGACATACGCATAGTCATCGATCATCAAGATCTGGGGCTCCAACCAATCAAAAAGTGTATCATTGTATTTTATAATGGGCCCCACTACATGCCAGGACATGAGATCACACCACTGTTTCATCTGTGGATCTCGTGGAGCTGGTATATTCCACTCTACCTATAGGCATAGGTGAGGGAATCTATCTAGGAAGAATGATATCAAAATGGATCTTTACCCAAATTGATTTAGTTCCCCATTTTTTCTCTTGTTCAACTGACTCTTCATACTGCGGAGGAATCCATCGCACCAGTTGAATACACGAGGTTCTATGCATTCCACAGTGTACTGGAAGTAGATATGTAGGGCCTTGTGTAAAGAAGCACTCCCCACCATTCGTGTAATGGTGAAAAAGATGGTTCTGACCGTCAGATCATGAACCCCTCTGATAGCACTTTAACCTTGTGTCACTCGGCCTCAGGTACACAATAGCATCTGATGTATTCACTCATCGATAAACCACCACCTTGACCACCTATTAAGGTCACTTGCGCCCCATGACGAGATAACCCCCTCAAGAAGTAAATGTATTCTATTTCAAAGGAAAGCACATGAACGCCCACATGAAATACTTGTTGGTCCATGTCCCACATATGGTCAAAATATTTTAACAGCCTTAGTTGGGCTCTCATGCCCTGGATCTTGAAGAACTTCAACAAAACACACTGTCGTAGGGAATTTATGGTGCCTGGATCATTCAAATCCATTGCGTCATCATGTTCATTCTCTCTTTCTCTCCACTCCAACATCTTTGCAATCCAAATACTTGCATAGAGATGAAAGAAATAAGTTAGCACCTTTGGTCATAATTTTCTGAAATTTATTTTGGTCCAGCACATATTTTTCCTAATGTATTTTTGGCTACTGCAACTGGGATTCACTTACAAAGTGGGGTTTCTGCAAGTGAACCATTGGGTTCCTGCAGAAATCCTTGATTTCCACAAGCCCCAATATAGGGCACCTGCGGCGGCCCCAGCGCACGTCTATGGCCCAAAAATTGACCCAAAAAATCATCTTTCAACCCATTAAAGTGAATTTTGAACCATTGAAAAGGAAGAAGATGAGGTACTCACCATTTTCATGTAAACTGTTCATTGAATGATTTCCTGTTCTCTTCGCAATCAACTGCCAAAGTATGAGGTGAAAAAGGGCTCTTAGACAAGTTTTTGACCAAATATAAATGAAATAGTGAAAATGAGTTCTTACCCCTATTTATCTCATCTTTTACTTTTTCCAAAAAATATTTTATATCATTTAAATGTGTTTTCTCAAAAACCTACCAGCCTAATGGTATTGTGAGTGTTTTGTATCTCACAGATGGGAAAACTAGGGTTCCAAACAATGAAATATGGATAGTTTTTGTGATTTGTTTTTATTTTTCATCGCGTGTGTGATTACTTTTTAGGGTTTTTTAGAAAAACCTTGAGCTTAGTCTTTTTTCATTCTCGTTCTCGAAAACCAACGAGAACATAACCGAGTATACTTTTTTCATCTTTTTGTACTCGTCATGGTAACACGAAAATAACGAACCTTACAGAGTAACCTTTAAACTCTTTTCACACTTCTTAAAAATGAAAAGATTGTCGAGCGACCTTGTTCTGTTCATGCTCGTAAAAGTATTTGAATTAAATGTTTGACAGGTGATATTTTATCACTTTTTCGATCCTGTCGAACTATTTTACAAAAAAGGAACTGAGAGAGTTCTCTTTTAAGTGTTTTTCCAGATTCTATAAACATGAAAAACCTTCGAGTTTTCTATCTTTGGACTCGTTAAACAAACATCGAAAGGCCCATATGGGACCAAACCACTCCTTCTTAGGGTTCGTTAAAAATACTTCGAGGGACTTGTCTGAAGGATGAGCTTACATCAACAAGCATATGTTATCCTCCTCAAGATTGCGTAAAAATAAAGAGGTACTCACTAGAAATGGTGGGGGAAAATTTGGGAAAGAGGCATGTCTCTGTATTTGTGTTAGTGTTAGTAAGCATCTCTCTTGAACATGGCACCCCCTTTCATGATTTGAATCCAGGTTGGGAAATCCGTTTTGTCTCTCGTATGACTTTCTGCAAATTCATATCTTGGGTCATCTTTGAGTCAATGCTGCCAAGACCAATGTCATGCCATTCATCTATTCAAGAGAAGTTCAACCAAGCCCTCTATTAAGTTGGTCATCTTCAATTGTCAATTCCTACCATGTTGACCTTCCTTGTGTCGGTTTCAAATCATGTTCATTCTTTTCTCTACCCTAAATATGTTTCTTATTTTGTTTCATTTGATGGGGGATACAAGAAGGCCCTCCTGTGACAAGTCTTTCAACTCATTATCCAGGAACAAGACTTAAAAATTATTTAGTGGCTTAGAGCCTGCATGCCTCAATGGAAGGTTTCTTCATTTTCGACAGTGGATTTACATCATCGATCTCTGATTGAGAGATTCCATAGAGTGTTTGACTTTGGCTCATCTATTCTCACTCGCTGTATTGTACTATTGTACCTTGGGATTCATTGACATCAATGGTGATTTCCCTCGCACTTGTTAATGGTTTTCATTAATGACCAGTAATCAAGTGGTTTCTAACTGTGTTCGACTTCAACACCTGTAATCACATGGCTATATTTGTACTAAAGGACAACAAGACTGAATACCCTGGACCTCCTCATTTTTTGATCTAGGTTGCAATGGAGTATTTTTTATTTGAATTGACACATAGATCCATAGTGTATTCATGGTGGCTATGTAGAATCTTGATGACATGGATCCACAGTGTATAATTGGTGGCCATGACTTATATTTATGATTTCAATCATTTATAGTCTAAACATGGGAATGCCTACTTCAGGCATGGTATAATATTGTGCATATGCTTGATTATTTTCAGGTTCTTGATTGGTGCGCGCCTTGTTCTCGACACACACACACATTTTTACAAAGTATTTCAGCTGTCATGAGTTCCAACCTCATACTTTGGGGGGAGTTTTGTTACACATTATTTTGGTCACTCTAATGATGATATCACAGAAACGTGTTCAGGCTCCCAACATGACTTTTTTCCTGAGAAAAGAAACTTATTTCCTCCTCCACAAGGTTGCTTTTTAGAAAGGGTACGTAGGCTGCCCATATTACACAATGTGAAAATCTATCATTTCCATAGGCTGCTACATAGGCAGGGTGCGACAATGTTCCAAAGCTAAAAGAGGAAAAGAGGTTTCACGAAGTTTCTAGAAGGGGAATATTCTAGAATGTGAGGTGGTGTTCGTATGGTTGTGATCCTACTAGTTTCTCTGATTTGGTTGGATCACCCTCATCCCTTTAAACCACTTCATCTTCTGCTATATAATCATGGGCTTCTCATGGAAAAGGTTAAGCAAGAAGAAGTAATATTAAGCAAAGAATTGATGAAAGAATAGGTTGAAGACTGTGTGAAGAATCATGTTCTTACTAATGCTTGAAGACTCCATTTGTCCATCAATATTTTGTGGATTATCTTCATGCAAATTTCAGAGCAAGTGTATGTGTGTGCTGGAACAAAGGACCACTAAAAGGGAACTTGTGACATCAAGGCAATTCAGTTGTATCTTCTACTTTTCATTAATATAATACAGTGGCATGTCTCTTTCCCATAAAGTGATTAGTGTTTTATTACATGACTCCTTGATCACATGTTTAGGTTGTCATTGAATTCTATTATTGTTGCTTTCACATTGGTTGGTTTGTGTTGTCACATATCTGATTCCACAAGAGCACTGGAGTGACGCAGGGACAACAAGAATATAAGGAAGCGATTCATAAGGTATGTTATCTATTCCTTCTTTGATAGTGAATCAATGATCATAACCTAGGGAAAGTGTCTCGTTCCATCTTGTTTTGTTCTAGATCTAGGTGTATCTAGGGGGATCAGTTCATGTCTGCATATACCGATTTACCCAATAACAATGATATGTATCCCCTTTGTCTCTAGTAGTTCAAAATAAGGTTTTGTGGCCTTATAAATATCCCCATTGATGGAAGAATTGAATCTTCTACTAACATCGGCTCCAACGAGGACAACATATCCTTGTGATCTATTGAGAAATACAACTAAAGTTCCTTCTTTTGTTGGGTTATGGAGCCTATCTTTAAATAATGAATTTTTTCCATTCCTAGAAATTGATCTAATTTATGAAAAAAAAATTCTCAACGACTTACATATTAGCACCTTAGCTACTTTCAAATTGCATAGAAAAGTGAATGAAGAAAAATTAAACAATGTCGAGAAGAAATGAAAATAAATTACTTATATACAAGGTGAAAAATTATGTAGTGTTCAGTACTATAGAAATTTCTCGAGGAACCTCCCATTTATAGGGTCACTAAGAAATTCTCCATCAGGGTGAGCCAACTTGTAGGTGTTGTTGTCTTGTATTGCAAAGACCTGGAAAGGTCCAAGCCAAAGATTGCCAAATTTTCCATGCTTCCATTTAGCCTCTATTTTGGCATCCCATTTTAGGACCATATCTCCTGGCATGAAATTTCTCTCTTTGGTCCTTTTTTCAAATATATCCTTCATCTTTTCCTGATGAATATGTGATTTAATTTTCACATGTTCTCTTGTTTGTTGGACTTCATTCAATTAAATTATCCTCATATTCATGTCATATGACTCTGCCTATTCATTTTGTAATAGTTTCATCACATGGAGGCTAATATGAATAGGAAACATGTCTTCCAATCCATATACCAATTCAAAATGGGAAGTTGACAATGTCTACCCAAACTACATATTTCAAGTGAAAATCTTGTGCCTTTTTATTTTTTGACAACATCTTCTTGATGTTGGAGCATATCCCTAACTTACATTAGTTTATACCTAGACTAGACTCCTAGATCTTGGTTAATACATTCATTTACACTTTATTTCACCTAATTTTTCCACATAGAGAAGAAGGGCACCTCATCCCAAGATTTTAGGGAAAACTGCTAATTTTAGATCAAGACTCAACTCCCGGTTCTTGATTTTCTTGATTTTTCTTGATTTTCTTGATTTATTCATGATTTATTACAACTCCCCCATGCAAAAACTCATCTATTATTAGGGAATGCACACCTCCTCTTTGAGTGAGAGATTTATTCCTTAATTAATGATTTTTGCCATTACTATTATTAGTAACTACTATTTCGGGTCAGTTAAGTGAGTTGGAATTGCTTCTCTTGTCAGTTAAGTGAGCTTAAGTGAGATAATGCACATCACTTAACTCTTGTGGACATTAATGAGTTTGTTACATGTATGTTTAGTGGTCTAGGTCGAACTATGTGGTCTCCCTTAGCTTATGACACCTATTTTACCTATTTCTAGTTTTTTTTTTACTAGAATTTCGATGTTGGAAATTCTATATATTCACCTCCTCTCTTATTTTTTGAGGATGGTTGCTCATGTATATTCATTTTTTATTAATATAATTCTCTGATTTATGGAGAAAAAAATTTCTCTCATCTCTTGAATATCAACAAATTGTTTGTGTTCAATTTAACTAGAATTCTAGATCTATCGGGGTTTCTGCAGGAATTCTACACTTGATAATCCTAATCAGAATTTTATTTGAAGATTCATCTAAATCGTTTCCTTGTGGATGGAAGGAAGTTGAATTTTCAAGATCTATATTGTAATTTTGACATAATTCTACCATCTTAGCATACTTAAATTCTTGGGAATTATCAATGTTAATATTCCTTGGGCACCCAAATATAGATAATATGTTTTCTTCAAGGAATTTCATTATGATTGAATATGTTGTTTCCCTTGTGGGAATGACTTCCACCAATTTTTTGAAATAATCAGTAGCTATCAAAATCCATTTGTTTTGTCCACCTAAATTTGAGTTAATCTTATCAATCAAGTCTAATCCCCACTGCTAAAAAGGTGTCTCAAATATGATAGGCCTCAATGGGAGTGGTAACAATTTTTTCTTCCTTGGAGACATTTGGCATTCTACACATTCCATAACCATAGAATTCACCTTAGAGAATATAGAGGGACAATAATAAACATCTCTTAGGATATCATAGGTAGTGGCTCTACAAGCATGGTGTCCACCACATACTCCCTTGTGAAATTAAATGATGATACCTTCAGTTTATTCCTTAGTGATGCAATTGATAAAGATGCCTCCTAGCTATTTCAAAAATAGGTTTCTCCAAAGATGAAATATTTGAAACCATTTAATTTAATGTATCTAGCCTTGGCCTTGTCCCGTGCTGGTGGGAACATTAAGTATTGCAGAGAGAATATGATGTCCTTATACCAATCAGAATGGGATAATTTGGAGTTCACCTTCAGGCATGTTTATTGTGTTTCATCCACTTTAGGTTTAGTTGATAAGAGATATGATGACAACATATTCATACCTAGAGTTTTGCAATTTAACAAGCAAACAACAACTTGGTTGGTTCTTTTCCCTTGACTCATTTTGTGAGTTTGATCTCCAAATCATGTTCCTGAATTTTAGCAATCCACTTACCTATTATTCCTTCATTGTCAGAATGTATGAGGATGTATTTTATGGAACTGGTGGGGACATAATCCAAGATATTAGAATGAAATGCATAGTATATGAAATATTTTAAGGATTTCACCAAGGCATATGCATGTTTCTCCATGATATTGTATCTTAATTCAACATCTCTCAATGTGTTGCTAAAAAATGTTATGAGCTAATCCCAACTTTCTTCATTATTTTTCAATAATACAGCATCAATTGTATTTTCATAGGAGACAGAGAATATGAGAAATTTCTTATCATAATTAGGGATAACCAGGATTGGAGATACCCCTATTTCTTCTTTGATTTTCTTAAAGGAAACATGATATTCAATATTCCATTTTATTTCATGGTCTTTCTTTAACATGTCAATGATTTTATTCATCATTTCAACAAAATTTGGGATGAACCTCCTGAGAAAAAATATTTTTCCAAAGAAGGACTGCACTTTTTTCTTATTTTTGGGAAAATCAATTTGTTTGATATCCTTTCACCCTATCTAAATCAATATTTAATCCTTCTTTGGATACTATGTGGCCCAAAATATTTCTTTCTTTCATGGAAAAATGAGACATGTTTGGATTCAGGGAGAAACCAAACATTTTGAATTTCACAAAATTATGTCTTAGGTGCTTGATGTGATGTTCATTCATATTTGAGAACATAGTCATATCTATTAAATTTGTCAACATCGATAGTCATTCTCCAATGAGAGGCCATATGGGCCACCCTGAGGTTAGCCATGGATATTTGGAGAATCAACCAGTCATGTGAGGTATTGACAAAATCCAAGGGAAATGTACAACCTCTATGAGTCAAACCAAAAGTCAGGAAAAATGAGATGCTATGTAGGTCTAATGAAAAAGTCAAGGGGAATGTACAACCTTTATGAGCATAGACAGTCTAGTGAAAAATTCAGGGGGAATATACAACCTCTGTGAGCATAGACATACTAGTGCAAAAGTCAGGGGAATGTACAACCTTTGTGAGCCTAGTCAAACCTTGTGAGCCATGAGAAAAAGTCAAGGAATAGAGCAAAATTTAGGTTGAATATAAAATTCCTATGACCTAGAAACAAATGGTATTCCTAATATTTCAAATGATATAAATCTATTGATCTAGTGCATTTGTACATGTAACATTATCCACCATGAAGATAATTTTGAATTGCCTTGTAATGTTGAGTTGTAACTGAAGTGTTAAGTCTAGTTCTATTTTAGAACTAAAGTGCAATGTTGAGTTGTAACTAAATTCTTAAGTCTAGTTCTATTTTAGAACTAAAGTCTAATGTTGATTTTTGTTGGCCCTTGACCAAGTTTTGAGGATCCTTGGTTAGGTTTGACCTATTTTTGGGACTTCGATAGGCTATCGAAGGTGGAGCGCAAGATGAAGCGGAGATTGCAGAACTCGGCCCCTTTTAGGGCCCTTTTTGGGATTCAGGATTATGTAATGGGTATGGGAATGTCGACCCATGGGTTTACTCATGCTTAGGCCTATTTTGTAATGTATAAATAAGTAGCTAGGTGATGTAAGAAGAGGCCATTGTGCTAAGTGCCGAAGTTCGATCTTTGTGATCGAAAGTGCTAAGTGTTGAGTGGAGATTTCTTTTGTGCATACTGTATGAGGCTTACAAAGCTCAATGCAAGTGAGTGTAAGAGATTGATAAGAGGCTTAGTGTTGTAACCTAGCCTGGGGAAGGAGGATATAACGAGGTGCGTAGATTTCTTGTCCTCTGTGAAGAAGGGTTTTTGTGGCTCTGTGCAAGTAACTGATTGAAGAAGCTAATAAATAAGACGAAGAGTTGGTGGACGTAACCCCAGGGTGGGGGTGAACCATGTACATGTTGTGTTTCTTTGCTTTGTGTGATGTATTGATGTGTTTATATGTTAACTTGCTTAGTTCTTCGATATAGATGAATGGTAGATAGATATGTTAATGCTATGTGATTAATAGTATGGATGAATACTAGATATGGACTATGTGGATGTCCTTAGTTCTTGAATATAGTACATCTGGTTAAATACTGCAATGCTCTGTAATTAGGGTTTAACTACGATGTAAACTAAGACTGGATATTGATGAACTATAACTGCTAAGTGCCTTGTTAAGGTGTTATAGTCACATATCTGTGTCCCATCTAAGGTTTCAGACACTAGAGTCCTGCAACCACCCTTGCCTCTACCTCGGGTGAGACTTCATCTGCTTCATAGGTGTTGCCGAAAGGGCTGGTAGTTAGGGTTGTTTTTGTGCGATGTTGTAGCGTTGAACCCTAGGTCTACCCCTGTGCCAACAAGTTGTGACTAGAGTCTTAAGTCTAGTTCTATTTTAGAACTAAAGTGTAATGTTGAGTTGTAACTAAAGTCTTAAGTCTAGTTCTATTTTAGAGCTAAAGTGTAAAGTTGAGTTGTAACTGAAGTCTCAAGTCTAGTTCTATTTTCGAACTAAAGTATACCAGTCTCAAATCTAGTTCTATTTTTGAACTAAAGAGTAATGCTAAGTTGTAACTGAAGTCTCAAGTATAGTTCTATTTTCAAAAAAGAGTATACTAGTCTTAAGTCTAGTTCAAACTAAAGTATGAAGCTGAGTTATGATTAAAGAATGCAAACAAGCTACTATTTCGAGCCTCTCATGTTCTCCTCTTCAGCCTATATAAGCAGAGGTCGACCCATCTCTTCAAAACAATTTTTGATATGCAGGTTAAGGGAGAAGCAATAGAGGAGCATATCAATGATAAAGAGGTAGCATACCAAAGCAACATATCAGTGTTGTATATCAGCAGCAAGGATGCGTTCAAAGATCGGAACGCATCCTT